>ML788468.1:758635-779830 GCA_009831015.1 Picea engelmannii
GCTTATATATTGGTGATATTGGTCCATTTTCATTTGTTTTTATTTTTGTTCCTATGCTCATAGTTTCATTTAGTTTTTGTTTAATTCTTGTTAATAGCTTTGTTGTTTTCTTTCTAACCTTTTACCATACAGCTGTCATGACTGGCAGAGCCCAACTAGGCATGTAAGCACTCACTTTTTGCTCACACAGCGACGAGAAGAGTGCAAACAGTGGATCCTGAGAATATAAAGGTCATTATAGGATGTCCAACACCAAAGAATGTCTTAGAAGTGAGATTATTCAGAAAATTGCCATACATTATAGAATATTTATTGAAGGCTCTCAAATATTTCACACCCAATCACCTCTTTGCAAAAGAAGGGTGTTAGGTTTGGATGGACTTTGGAATGAGAAGAAAGTTTTCTTCATTTACAAGATTTGATAACAAGTGCACCAATCTTGAATATTGTTGGTCCGGATGAGAATTTTATTGTGTGCAATAATGCATGCAAGGAAGGGTTTGGTGGATTAATTACACAAAATGGGCATGTGATATTCTATGAATCAATAAAGTTGAAAGAACATGAGAGACACTATGTCGCACATGATTTAAAATTGGTAGCCATAGTTCATGCCTTAAATATGTGGAGAAATGAGAGAGGAGATATAATAAAGAAATGTACAGATATGTATCAGATATCCTACAATATAACATAAATATATCATAGATATAAAATAGAGATACAATAATACACAATTTCTATTAATGAGCGAAATGTACAGACTGCAAAATTACAGAGTGAAAGACTAGATAGAATGATGGAAGCTTATCTCTGAGAATATGATTACAATGAGGCTCTAAAGTAGTTCTTAACATAAAGAAAATCCAAAACCCTAACCCCAAAAGATGAGAAGCCAACAGTTTTGTGGACCTCATTTTGGGTAGTTTGGTGTATCAACTTCTCAGGGGCGTAACTTTGGCATATGATCTCCATTTGGGGCACATGATAGATCATTGGAAAGGTATCATTGAGGAGAATCATTTTGGGGGCTCATTCTATGACTTATGCTACCATCAAGGTGCTCAATCCCGATTTTTTTTTTATTTAGGCCCTCAAAATGGCTCTGGAAGTTCGAGAACTGAAAAACTGCTAAAAATTGTAAATTGCCAGAAGACTATTTTGAGCCAGTTGGAATAGTTGGGTGGCCATTGATATCCACCTGGATCAACAATGGTCTAAAATAGTTTTTTGGACATCCAAATTTGAATGCTAAGAAAGTTAGATGGATATAATTCCTCGGTGATTATGACTTTGATATAAATAATATCAAATCCAAAGAGAAAAAAGTGGTTGACGCACTTAGTAGGCGAATGCATGAGATGCATGCTACAACCATTATCATGAGAAAATCTGATTTAAAAGAAAAAAATTTGGAAGCTGCAAAATCAGATCAACATTATTTACAAATAAAGGAAACATTACAACAAGGGAATTTTCAATAGAAAATTAAACCTTATGAGTTGAGAGAGGATGGAATCCTCATGTAAAAGGGAAAAGTATATGTGCCTAAATATCAGGTGCTGAAAAATATAGTGCTGAGAGAGATGAATAATGTGCCTTATACTCAGAACCCAAGATATCAGAAAACAAATGCAGATGTAAAGATTCAATATTTTTGACCACGTATGAAGAAATAAGTGGTTGATTATATAGCCAGATTTCTAGAATGTAAGAAGGTAAATGATAAACACAAACATCCATCTAGATAGTTATATCCATTTTCCATTCTTGCATGGAAATGGGAAGTTGTGACAATGGATTTTATTACCAAGCTTCCTAGAACAATGAAGCGGCATGATTCCATCATGGTGTGTTGGAATTATTGATTGTGTGTTGTTATTGATGGAAACATGAATAAAACATGTACAATAATCATAGAAAAAAAGGAATATCACCTTCAGGAAGAAGCAATTGTGATCATTTTTTATCACGATAGGATCAATAGTGATCCTATGTTCCTAAAGTTCAGGAGGCATTAGCGCATTCAAGTGAAGCCGAAAAAAAAAATAGATAGAGAAATCCTGTCCAAAAAGACTTCAATTGATCGTGACCGTTGATCAGGGATAGGAATGAAATTTGGGAATGTTCAGAGTCATTTGATCGCTAGTGGAAACAAGATCAAAATATCAACCATTGATCGAAGACAAGTGGAAGGATAGCGTAGTTTTCCGCACTTCTCCACTTTAAGTGAATTCGAAACAAAGTTCTGCAGATAGAGCAATCCAGTGAAAAAAGACTTCAAATGATCATGACCATTGATCAGGGATAGGAATGAAGTTCCAGAACGTTCACAGTCATCCAATCAGTGGTGTAAACAAGATCGAAATATCAACCATTGATCGAAGCCAAGTGGAAGGATAGTGCAAGTTTCAGCACTTCACAACCTCGCCACTTTGGCAATTACTTGAGACAAGGAAGAATCCACAAAATCCTGAAGTCACAAAATAAATGCCAATTGTTGATCAGGAAGGAGCTTCATATGAGTTCTTAGCTATTATATCAATATTTAATATAGAATTAAATGTTAACCATCAATTTGGAATGGAAATGTTGAACCGTCAGATCGTATTAAATAAAATAAGGTGGTCAACTTCGACGTTGACCACTACTAGCGACAAAATCCCCCTTTAAATACATCAGGGTTTAAGATGTTAACAGAGCTAATGACCATCTAAAATTCAATCTATTTTATACTCTAACCCAAACATACCAAAACCAATGAAAATAAATCAATAGGAGAAGAGATTAGGTAACTATACCTTTTATCCCACGTCGGGTGATGATCTTCTCAATATCTATAGTTCCAATGAATGCATGTCTCCTCCCAAGGCTGACCTACATCCAAAGATAGGAAAAAAAGGACTAAAACCATGATATTATATTCATGATTTAGGGTTAGATATCAAATGCTAATTATAAATCAAAGAGAATACACAAAACATCATCATTTGGGACAGGGAAAAGAGATTATTTTATTCATCAAACAAAGATTGAAACTTACAATCTGTGTTGGCCACCATTCCACGAACCTGGTCTAGGCTCCTCTTTACAATGTTCCAAGAACACCTTCAATAGGCATATTCTCACAATATTCTTATCTCCTCAAGGAATGGGAATGGATTGAATGGAAGAAAAGGGGTTGAATGAGGGAATGCTGAGGAAGTTACTCACAAAAGCTTGAAAATGCTTGGGCAAGGAGGGGAGTGAAATTGGGTAGAGTTTCACTATTATTATGCTTGGATGTAAAATGAGACCCAAACACCTCCTTTTATATGACAAAAGGATGGTTATTCAGTTGGGTGACGGGCCATAGCAGGTGAATTGGTTGGAAAACCTCCAATATCCCATGAATTTCACCGAATTCCTCACAACTTTTTAATTTTTGCAACTTTTGCAAGCATACAAGGGTTGTTTAGTGTGTAGGAAGCATATGTACACTAGATGTCTAGCATGAAGAAAGAATATGCACACAGGATGTAGTGGTGCAGGGCGCATACATGCTCTAAAAAAATATTTTTTAAGAAGAGCTTCTTAGCAATGGTTTGAAAAATGATGCAAGTAAGAGGGCTAAGGCCATGTATGCATAGATAGGGAATTTTAGATCTATAAGATATGCCCCATAATGTGAGAGGTTAGAAGAGAAACTGATGGCCAAAATACATTGCAACATCTTCACCAGCGTAAAAAATCGAGTGAGCCTGTGACCAGAGTTCGGGAGGTGCCATCTGCAAAACAAAAACTGTCTCTCTGAGGTGGGAATACCCATGCTCGAGATGAAGTAAATAATAGATGCCAATCAAATTCACTACAAATCCATGTCATATAACTATATAAATTGTAGCCGCAAGAAATACATAATGGATCTACATCTCAAAATCAATCGAAGATATACAAGTATAGTATTCATCTTCGAGAAGCTAGTGATGCATGTGGCTGGAGATGAGGCCTTCAGAGCTTGAGAAAATACTTCAATATCTTAAAAAATTAGGTAGGAGTACAATGGGAGTGTATAAATCACTACCCTGAGGTCTTCGACAACTCGTCAAGAAAAGACATGAATATTGATGATTAGGCAGAAGAATTTGTCGATTTCAAATCTAGACTTGAATGGACTCTCGGGAAGGCCAACTCATGGAAGACAAGAGACAAAATGAATAAAGGACGACTCAGGTTGGGTAAAAATTCCCTTGGAAAAGAGCATGAAATATGATCAGACTCAGGCAACATGAAATTGACATAAGTTCGTGATGTAGGAGGTAACACAAACTATCCATGTGTTTGGAAGAGTAACCAAACGGAGGAGGACACAAATCTATGTAGCAATAAAAACTGCCTAAGGTCATACTAGATCCCAATGCTTGAAGAACAAATGGAAGGATGTGCTTTTTCCAAGGGCAACTCTTTGTGCTGCTGAAAAAAGAATGAATATTTCTCATCCCCTCTTTTTGGAATATTTTTTTTTTTTTTTTTTGTCTTTTTCAATTTTTTAAGAGCTTGAAAAAGAATAAAATAATTCTACGTTACAAAGGAGGAACGAGTGTCACGAGAAATAATACTAGTTCCAAGCGCAAGGAACATACTAATGCTCAGAGAAAGGAGACATGTGCAAGAAAAGGACACTTGAGGAAAATTTGTCCATGGGTCAAGGTGTCAGGTCACAAAGGCAAGAAGTGCTACAAGGCTTGCATATAAGGAGTGCTTCAAAGGTTCAGTTGAGAGCAACATGGAGCTGGAACTAGGCCAAAGACGCAAAGATAATACTTGCAAATGTGATTAAGAAAGACACAATGAGACCCCTTCTATGTAATTTTTATGAGCCTAGAGAAGGTAAGCTCGGTAGTTTTTTCACGTTTAGAGAGTCTAAAAAAATGCATAAGAAGACTCTAGTGAGTAAATTTTTCGGAGATAGTCTAGCTGGTTCGAAAATGGGTTAGACTTGCGTCGAATAGAAGTCTATTCAAAACCATTTTAATAAGTGTGAAAAAGACAAGAACACTCGACAATCTTTTCAATTTTAAGGAGTCTAAAAAGAGATTAATTATGGACTCACAACCTTTTTCTAAGTTTAGTCTCCTTAGCCTGAAAAAGTATTAAAGTAACTGAGGAAAAATCGCCCGGTGAGACGAATCTCCTGAGGCGTACCTTTTTCTGCTATAATCTATGAGTTGGAAAAAGGTTTAAACTCGTGCTAGTAGATGTTCTTCTGGACCAATTTAACGAGTGTGAAGGAACAAGGTCACTCGACGATCTTTTCAATTTTAGGGAGTCTGAAAAGAGCTTAGCTATGGACTCTGGGGGGGTTCCTTTTTCGTAATTAATCTCCAAGGCCTGAAAAAGGTGATAAACCAAAACCAAGGAGAATGTTTCTTTTTCGAAGATTTAGTCCCTCAAGCCTGAAAACGGGTTAAAATTACGCCTGAGAATACTCTTCTAGCGAACTGAAGTTCCTAGAGCATACATTTATTCGTAAAATTAGCCATCTGAACCGAAAAAAGGGTAAACTACCATCAAACAGATGTGCCTTCAAATTTGAGTTTGACGAGTGGGAAGGGCAACAAGATCACTCAAAAATATTTTCATGTTTAGAGAGTCTGAAAAGGGCTTAAAGAAGACTCCAGGGGGATACTTTTCTCGGTTAATCCAGACGAGATAAAAAAGAATAAATATAGTCTCATTGGATGTTTCTTTCAAATTTCAAAGCGATCTTGAAAGAAAACAAAGTGTACTCATTTGGGAGTCCCGAGGGTAAGGCCTAGGATGATGGTGCATCAAACGAATGAGGATTTAAATCGTAATCATGAAAGGACTAACAAGGACTCATGAGCCTATATCCATTACTGACAGCATGGACTCCAAAATACAACAAGGATTTACCTAGGGCATCCATGTAAAGGTAGTCTCTACCACCTAATTATGAAACTTCTAGAGAAGCAATGAAGTTTCTGTGTCATGCTTCGGTGGGGTCGATCCTAAGGCCAAATGAACCAGGAAACTAATAATGCAAAAATTCAAGTAGGGAAAACTCTAATCTATATGCCAGGTTTTAGGTCAATACCTGTCAGAACGGATCGATAGGATGAACAAATGTCAAAAAATGTCTCCAATATCATGTATATAAGGCCAATAACACTCATTCAAAAGTTAATAAATCTGATACAGATAGAAACTTGAGAAAATAAGAGGTGTTACTGAATACAAAACTTGAAAAAACAAACCTGGACTATACAATATGTACAAGGTACTGCACAACCTTACGGCTCATGCATGGTAGTAGTTCAGGTAGAGCCCGTTGTTAGGCTCTGACCAAGAGTATCTTCGATAGTCAACCTGGAAAGTCTCTGAAAAGGGAAGAAAACACAAACCACGGTGTAAGTCTTCCCATGGTATAGAAACTGTAGTCATGGCTTCAAGGATAGCCTCATCCGAAGGAAATTCAAAATCTGAGAAATTACACGAAGGAGGAGGCTCAACACTCCCAAATGGAGAGGTAAACTAACCATATTCCATATGATGATGGAGGTTTTTCTCAGGACTGGAAGAGTCTATCAATGAAGAATCAAAAGCACGAGGGATTGAGGATCTACAAATAGTGAGATCAAACCCAAAAGGAAACTCAAGATTACTCAGACCAAGAGGGGGAAGCGAGGGCTCCCATTCCCCCATTGGATAAACCAATGGATCAATTGTTGAGACCAAGTCTCGAGAAGGAAAACATGAGTGAAAAAGTTCCTACTCAGGAGCAATTGAACATCGAGGATAAGACGCCACATAATTTACCTGTGGCAGGGTAGAGTCTACACGAATAAGAGGAATACATAAAGGGGTATCATGTACTAACATCGAATTAGGATGGTGATTATTGGATGCCAATTGGTCGATAGTGTCAATTCTTCCATTTTGAGGTAAATGCATCACTCATAAGAGTGTAGACACCACAACTTTCATAGCATATACATAATCATGTCCGAGAAGCATATTGAAATCTAATGGGCCTTGCACCACTATAACATTGACAAGGATAGTCTTCACACCTAAAGAGAAAGGAAACTAATGAAGAACCCCCAAATATTCACTAGGACGTCTGTCAAAAGACAACAACTCATGCGAAGAAGACACAAGCTCAGGAGAACCCATATCTTTCCAATCAAAGGAGGATAAAATACTTGTGGAGGCTCCTTCATCTACAATGCATCGATAAATTTTATTTGAATTAACTTCAATCCTTATTTGAAAGGGTGCAGAAGAAGGAAGAAAAGGCTCAACAAGGTCATTCCAATCAAAGGAAACCATCCTAGGGCTTGGAGGGGGTGTTCTCGAAGTGAGTGAAATTCCCCCTTGTTCTGAAAGTAACGAACTAGAAATGCTAAAAACATAGTCGGTAGACACATCACTCCCCGAGAGAAGAGTGGGATTAGCCGAAGACTACATCAGTGTGACCACTTTAGTAAATGTGACACTCTCCAAGAGAAGAGTAGGATCAGCCGAATATTTCATTTGCATGACCACTTTAGTAGACACGACACTCTCCAAGAGAAGAGTAGGATCAACTGAATATTGCATCGGCATGACCACTTCCTCAACAACTGGCTAAATAGGTTGCGAGACTACATGGTCTGAAGTCACCTCACCCCCCAAAATAGGAGTGGTATCAACTGAAGATTGCATAGGCATGACCACTTCATCAAGAAAAGGTTGAATAGACTTTGAGGAAACTTCAGAAGACTCAGAATTAGAAGATCCTACAGATAGGGACCATAATATTTGTACCTCTGGTATGTCGGGGAACATATGAGTAAGGTGATCTCCCTTGCAAAGATTACAAGGGAACTTAGGCTTACATCCTATCCATCTAGGTTTCTCAACAAAATCAGTGCCCCCAACATAAATAGCAGTGGCTGGTTTCACATCTCCAACATGACTTGCAGAGGTTGGTGATTAGTCGATAGCATGACTCACAGAGGATACATACCTATTACCAATATGACTAGAGGTGACTGGAATTTTTCCCCTAGTATGATTTGTAGAGGTTGAGTGTTGGTCTTCAACATGACTTGCAGAGGTTGATGATCTATCTCCAACATGACTCCCAAAGGTTGGTTGTTTACCCACAGCATGACTTGCAGAGGCCGGGTGGTGGCCTTCAACATGAATTGCAAAGGTTGATGACCTATATCCAACATGACTCGTAGAGGTTGGTGATTTCTTCTTCCAATTCTTCCTCTTTCTATTTTGTTTAGACTTCCGATTACTAGTAGCTGGACTTTCACTAGAGAATGCATAAGGAGGAGGAGAAGACTTTGTTGACAAAGGAACATCAACATGATTCCCATGACTTAAGGTTCTTAACTGAGAAGTGTCAAGAGTGTTCGGGACATTAGGAATGGTACCCAACCAAACCGGTAGTCCCACATTCAACCCAGGAATGTACAAAGTGGCCATCAAAGGGACACCAATGTTTCCGAAAAAAGGAAAAGCACAAGAATCTGCTTTTGAAGGGGTTCCTTAGTTGGGATCATCTGGAAATTTAGCCATGAAGATATTATGCACTAGTTCTCCCCTTGTAGGATCATTCAAATCTGTAAAAGTCTCACACACTGACTCCAACGAAATATTGTTATAAAAAATAATGCCTATAAAGAGGCAGCTCCATGTTTCTAAGCGGAAGATCAAAAATTCCTCATGACCGATAGAATGGGAGGTCTACCACCTTAGGTCAGATACCCAAAGAAATGATTGACTAACTCACTATGGAAAACTAGGGAGCACAGAGAACACACTATAATTTCCTAAAGGCAAATAAAGCAGATGACTAACTAGTGGAAAGGACAGTTATGCCAATCGACACTAGAGAAACTAATCGATGTAAGTGAAACTCAAATAGGGAAGCACCCTATGGGTATATTCTATGAAGCATGATCTGAATTCCACCCTAGGTACCATGGTATACCCCCTTGTCACCTGTGTAAGTCTGTAAAATATAGGCAACTAAGTTACCATCTAGCAATCAGTCACCAGGAAGGTACAGTTGACAGTCGGGCATATCGTAATGAGAAGGATAACAAGTCTGAAGCCCAGTTCGGAAGACAATTGAGGATCTCGAATAGATTCGATGTCCACGAAGCTCTATAGGAAAATGAAGTCAGTATTGTTCCCAAGAAATAAACTCAATATACAATCCCCACTATGTTCATTCCAACTTTGGAGGGGTTATCTCCACTGCCTTTCATCATGCAACCTTGTGTTTATCCCCTGTGTTAGAGGGGGATCCCGGCTAACTCTTACGACACTAGACTTAAAGAAATACCTAACTAAGACTCCAATGTTTGATTTGAAGTGGCATTTAATAGTTTCCTCTTCACATGATCTAGGTGGATATCGGTGGCCACCCACCTCTTCCAACTGGCTCAAAACAATTTTCTGACAATTTTGGCAATTTACTATTTTTAGCAGTTTTTAACTTCCGGGGCCATTTTGAGGGCATAAATGAAGGTTTTTTTGTATCAATATTTTCAATGATAACCAAAGTCTCTAATTGAGCCGCCAAAATGAATCTCCTCGACGATACCTTTCCAACGAGCTATCGTGCGCCCCAAACAAAGATCGTATGTCAAAGTTACACCCCCGAGAAGTTGATACACCAAACTACCCAAAACAAGGTCCAAAAAACTGTTGGCTTTTGATCTTCCGGGGTTAGGGTTTTGGATTTTCTTTATGATAAAAATTACTTTGGATCCTAATTTTAAAATCATCTTCTTGTGAATGTGAGTAGCCGTCACATCTCTTCTCAGAGATAAACTGCCACCATTGTAGTGAGTCTTTCACTCTCTATTTTTACAGTCTTTGTACATTTTCGCTCATTAATAGAAAATTGTGTATTATTGTATCTATGTGTTTATGGTTGCATCTTTGATACATTTATGTTATATTATTGGATATCTGTGATATCTCTGTACATTTATTTATTATATCTCCACTCTCATTTCGTGCCTAAAATAATCTGGATCAGTGGTATGAGAGCAGGCAGTTGTTGATTGTTTTTCAGCACATGTCCCTAACAAGGTCCGAGTATATCAAGTTGGGTCTCAAGCTTGTTTCTCTTGAAGACAATCGCTCTCACACACCCAAGAAACCCTCCATGGCAGAAGAAAATAAAAACGACAGAGCATACAATTCTATTAATATGTTTCTTGAGCAAGCTCTCACGTGACAAAGGGACGAAATGATGGAGAATTTTTCCCACATATTTCAACGCCTTCCAATAAAAACAAGTGCATCTTCATCAAGCGACCACTTTGGAGGCACCTCGTGTTTCAAGGTACAAGTTAATTTTGATATTCCCATATTTGAAGGACAGATAGATGCAAATGCCTTAGAAAAATGGTTATATATGATAGAAGGTTATTTCTCTGTTCATAATTTATCCAACAGGGAAAAGATCACCTTCGAACTCCTTAAGGCTCTACCCCATGTCAAACATTGGTGGGAAACTTACTGGGAGAAAATTTCCATAGAGGATTCTGGAATATATGGGGTCGAGCCCACTTGGGGTTTTTTTGTGGATGAGTTAAAGGAACAGTATTATCTTTTTAGAAACTATGAGGACCAATACATGATATGGAACACACTACGGCAAGAGAGGGGCCAAGAAGTTACGGGTTTCACCAATACCTTCCATACCTTGTGCACCAAGCTAGGTATCAAATAATTCGAACGACATTTGGTTATGAAATATCGTGGGGCTCTACATAGATACATCAAAACTAAAATGGATTTTATGAACATCTCATCACTCGATACTGCTTATCGATATGCTGTTAAAATCGAGCACAAATTTAAGCACCAGAACAAACGGGATTTTGGGTGTGCAAATCCACAACAACCAAATTATGATAAAGACGTCCCTAACAAACAGTCTCCCGAAAACCAGTCCAAGCCATAGGAAAAGAAGGGTCACGGAAATATGAAGAAGGACACTAGAAAATGGTGTGATTTCCACAAAAGTGCCTGGCACAACACCGATGAATTTCACTCAAAACAGTCATTAGTGGTTGAGATCAAAGACGAGCCGAACCCTGATTTAGAATATGATTCAGAAAATATTGATAGAAGATAGATCATCGACACAGACCCCACTACTATTGTCGCGACCACAACAATTCAACCAGAAGAACCCGCAAATCCTGAAGAGGGGGAGTTCCTTTTTCATTGACAGATGTGGGTGAAGGGGACCCCGCTGCATTTTATTATTGATAGAGGAAGCCAGAAGAACATCATCTCAACATAGGTCTTCAAATAGTTGGGATTATCAACAAAAACACACCTGCAACCATACAACATCAAGTGGCTTCACTAGGGATGAGATCTTTGTGTCATCCAATAGTGTCAATTGCCATATGACATTCAACCCTTCAAGGATGAGGTATTATGTGATGTTTCCCCGCTGGATGTTTGTGATGTTATCTTGTGCCAACCATATATGTGGAAGCACCATGCTATCTATGAGTCTCAACCTCGTAGTGTCATTGTTACACTGGGGGGTCATCTCTACAGGATACCAGAGGCAATTCCAACTATTGTCCCACCTAAACAATGCCACAAGGTAGTATCTCATACTACAAAATTCATCTTCTTCACAATTTGTTCAAAAGGTGAACAGAAGGATACTGCAACCACTACATCCTTGGCCCAAGAACCTTCTATCCAACAGAAGGTTGACAAGAATGAAACAAAGAAAAGAGGTTCATTATGAACCTAGACATCTCATGTAGCCCGACTGGTTGAACAAATTCAACCCCACCAGCAACAGGTTCATGACAACCTTCCACAGTGCAACGTCTTGAGCAAGGCAAGCAATGCATCAAGATTCAATCACTTTCCCCTCTCCCCTGGGAACTGAAATCAATGGAGACCATTTATTACTAAGGATGGAGGATTGATCCAAGTGTATATCAGTGGCCACCCACCTCTCCCAACTGGCTCAAAACAATTTTCTAACAATTTTGGCAATTTACTATTTTTAGCAGTTTTTAACTTCCAGGGCCATTTTGAGGTCCTAAATAAAGGTTTTTCAGGATCGAGCTTCTCAATAATAGCCAAAGGCTCTGATTTATCCCCCAAAATGAATCTTCTCAATGATACCTTTCCAACGATCTATCATGCACTCCAAACAGAGATCGTATGCCAAAGTTAATCCCCTGGGAAGTTGATACACCAAACTACCCAAAACGGGGTCCACAAAACTATTGGCTCTTCATCTTCCAGGGTTACGGTTTTGGATTTTATTTATGATAAAAAGGACTTTGGAGCCTCATTGTAAAATCATCTTCTTGTGAATGTGAGTAGCCATCACATCTCTTCTCAGAGATAAGTTGGCACCATTGTAGCGAGTCTTTCACTCTGTATTTTTACAGTCTTTATAGATTTTCACTCATTAATAGAAAATTGTGTATAACTGTATCTATGTTTTTATGGTTGCATCTCTGATACATTTCTATTATATTATTGGATATTCATGATATCTCTGTACAATTCTTTATTATAGCTCCACTCTCATTTCGTTCCTAAAATAATCTGGATCATCACACCTAGATCAAGGCCCTAAAACCCTAAACTAGTCGGTGAACTCTACAAACAAAAAGTCTAATAAATTTTAAGTTAAGCGTTGATTTTAAGGATTGATTTACACAAAGGGTGTGGTAGTGCAACTGATGTTGTTAACACTCTTGCAAACAATGAAACTTATAAGAACACTGGCAAATAAGTATTGTCTTTCTTATTTTTCTTTTGAAATGTTTTCAAGATGAGAAGAAAACACAACACTATGCTAATTTCTTTTTCTTTTTCAAATAACAATGCAAAGAAAATGCAAAGAAAGAAAGAGACCTAAACAACTATGTTTTTTTTTTGTATATTTTCCTCCAATCAAAGTAGACCTAACAAAAGATGCTAAAAGAAACTGATGAATACACGATTGTTTTTCAAAATGAAACTCATTTTCCTTAAACATTCAAGCTAAAAATAAGCTAAAAAATCTAGGAAACACAAGAATATTAAGGAACAAGTAAACCAAAACTTAAACCCAAGATATGACCACAGACAAAGACTTTGAATGATTCAAGAAAGACCTGAGAAGTCTGAACTTCTATCAGGAAAGAGACAAACTCCCTCTTAAAAAAAAAAAAACTTTCATGAAACAGAGGCACGGGTTGTTGCATCAACAACCTATGTATGTACGCCAGATGTTTACTATGCAGAGCACTTATGTATGTGGGCTGACCCAAGACAAGGTGCGTACACCTCTGTGTCTTTTCAAAAAAAAAGACCAGACAGTCTTATAGATCAGGGACAACTCGTATGCACCCTGGAGGTGACCATAACCCCTTGACAGAATCAACAAACTTGAAAGAAACTTGAAAGTAAAACAAACCAATCAATCAACCCAAACCCCCCCAAAAAACCCTAGAGAGAGTCCCCAGTATGGTCGCCAGTTCTGCTCATGAGGGAAAATACCCCCTTTAACTACACCAGGGTTTATGATGCAGACAGAGTCAATGACCGTCTAAAATTCAATCTATTTTATACTCTACCCCAAACATACCAAAAACAATGAAAAGAAATAAATAGGAGAAGATATCAGGTAACTACACATTTTATCCCACATCTGGTGATGATCTCCTCAACCTCTGTAGTTCCAACGACTGGACGTCTCCTCCTAAGGCTGACCTACATCCAAAGATAGGAAAACAAGGACTACAAGCATGCTATTATATTCATGAGTTACGGTTAGATATCAAATGTTAAGTATAAATCAAAGAGAATACACAAAACATCATCATTTGGGACAGGGAAAATAGATTGTTTTATTCATTAAATAAAGATTGAAAATTACAATCTGTGTCGGCCACCGTTCCGCGAACCTAGTCCGGGATCCTCTTTACAATGCTCCAATAAAACCTTCAATATGCCTCTTCTAACAATCTTCTTATCTCCTCAAGGAAGGGGAATGGATTGAATGGAAGAAAAGGGGATGAATGAGGGAATGTTGAGGAAGTTACTCACAAAAGTTTGAAAATGCTTGGGAAAGGAGGGGAATGAAATTGGGAAAAGTTTCATTGTTTTTATGATTGGATGTGAAATGAGACTCCAACACCTCCTTTTATATGACAAAAGGATGGTTATTTGGTTGGGTGATGGGCCATAGTAGGTGAATTGGTTGGAAAACCTCCAATAGCCCGTGGATTTCACCAAATTCCTCACAACTTTTTAATTTTTGCAACTTTTGCAAGCATACATGGGTTGTTTAGTGTGCAACAAGCATATGTACATGGGTTGTCTAGCATGAAGCAAGTGTATCTACGCGGGCTGTAGTGGTGCGTACATGCTCTAAAAAAATGTTTTTTAAGAAGAGATTCTCAACAATGATTTGGAAAATGATGCAAGTAAGAGGGCCAAGGCCATGTATGCATAGATAGGGAATTTTAGGGCTATAAAAACCACTCTGACAATAAGAAGTTACGAAAAACCAAGAATACCCGAAGGTTGAAGCCTTGACGTCTCGAAGTGAATGAGGACCATCATATATGGGAAATGCATGGTGACCATTGGATGAGGATAGGTGGGTCCAATGGTGGTCAACTTCGACGTTGACCACTTTCACAAAAAGGAGTCTGAAACATGTAAGTTTACTCGAAGGCTGGAGCCCCGAAGTCCCGAAGTGAATGAGGGTTGTTATATCAAGAATTCGGGTGAAAAATAGACCATATGATATAGAGTAATGATCTAAAGTAAAAATTCATATGACACATTAGGAGATCCACGTCAGCAAGAGCACATCAGCAAGGACACATGTCTCAATCAGATGGTGACAAGTGTCAAGGTCTAGTTGTCACTTTTGGTATATGAAATTCACAAATCTAGGTGACACGTGGCAACAACTCAACAAGTTCCATGTCAACAGTGACATCAGCAAGCCACATCACTCCGACACTACAGCCTCCGGGGATATCCAACTTCTCCTACCAGTAAACATACCCTAAGCGCTGAAGGCTGAAGTCATGAAATAACGTTGATCATTGATTTAAGATTCTCAAGAATATTTCTTGTTCGTTGGATTAGTTAATGTGATCAAATAAGTACGAGGAGATCCATCCATAAAAAAAAAAGGTAAGATCAATAGTTGATCAGAACTCCACCACTCTGTCTATAATTGGAACTAAGGAAAGGCATGAATATCCTGGAGTCAAGTCTCTTTCGGGAGTTGTCTTGACCATTGGATGACAAAGTGGAAATATAGGATAAACAAGGCCAAAGTTAGGAAGTCTTGAAGCAAAGGAATTTTTTCCACTTATTGGATGACTAAAACTTGTCCATTGATCTAGATCATGAAAGAGCTACATGAGAGAGAAAATCCATCCATAAACCAAAAGGTAATATCTATGGTGATGGACCTTTTCGACACTTCGATGAAATCTATAAGAAGTTAATAAAATAAAAAAACTCTCGAAGTTGTGAGGTACCATAGGAAACGACAACCGTCCATATCATGATTGAATCCCAACCATTGGATAAGGATAAGAAAATTGTGGGAAATGAGTCCTTTAAAAGAATGATCAGATCATTGATCTGAAACCATGATCAACAATGACGATTAAAATTCATGAATTGAACTTAATTGAGTTGTAACACTCTGGAAGATATCGCTTTGACAATAACAATAATTTGGTGAAAAGAAGAAAATTTCTGGAACGTCGAAGCCTGGAGAACACTGTCCCAACATTGAACATATGGGGGTAAAAGAAAAAAATGGGAAGAACTATGAAGCACAGAAGACGTGGTTCCAATGATAGTCATATAGTAAGGTAAGGATCTTAAGGAGGAATAAAAAATGGAGAATAAACCTAAGGTTACGTGCCCACGGTCATTTGAGCATTGGGTTGAAGGAAGCACCTCATACAAAATTAATTTATGTAAACAACTTAAGGTCTGTAGAGTAATTCGACAGAGATTAACACCATAACAATACAAAGAGCCGGTAAAATCTCGAATATGATTTGTTGGCAAATTGGGGATGCAACAGAAGCATGGGAACAATATAATTATTCTATCCATATCTGTGATCAACTCATGAGGACAAAATTTGAATCAAGATTAGTCTTCTAATTAAATTGAGAAACTTAAACCATAAATTAAGAATAAAAGGAAAATATTATTTATTTTAAATTTAAATGAAGAGGTGCAATGGTTCATTTCAAAAAGACACAATGGTTCAATCCTATACCTATTTAAATACTATATAAACTAGAAGTGGTGGTGGATCTAAGAGTGTCTTGGTGGACACACACACACACACATATACAATGGATTGAATGAAAGTTCATTCTATCAAGTTGGTGTATGTTTACAAGATGTGTCTTGTTATGAGAGTTGGATTCCTCACATCTTAGTTGGATCTAAGATCAACAAGTTGGGTCTTGTTATGAGGGTTGGATTCCTCATTTCTCAATTGGATCTGAGAACTACAAGTTGGGTCTTGTATCATAGATTTTGATCTCTCATATTCAGTTGAAGTTGAAGATATTAAATAATTGATTTTATTTATATTAATTCAAGTTAAATAAATAAAAAAATATATGTTATCTACATACATGTTTATGAATAATTAATTGAGTTTCATATATCTTATTCATTTAATTCAGTTAATCTATGAAATTGTGAAAAGAAGTCAAAAGTTCCAGACATTGATTCACCCCCCCTCTCAGTGTCGATGTGTGTTTCAACAATTCGTATCAGATTGGGTTCCTTCAGCACAATTTAAACACTAGAAGGTAGATTCTGAATAAATGGGTGGAGAAATGGATCTCTCCACAAATGAATCTCCCTTATTTGATGGAACAAACTACTCTTCATGGAAGAAAAGAATGAATCGGTATCTGAAGTCAAGAGGATATGGTGTTTGGGATTCAGTAGTATCTAAACCTTGGTACTCAACTAACTCAAAGAACAAATCCAAAAATGCAAAAGAAGCAAAGAAAAATAATTCAATAACATTAAAGGAAATCCATAATGGATGGTTGTTGGTCACTATAATTGCTTAATTGATTCAAACAATCAAGTGATACATAAATTATCAACCCAGGGAAGTCTTTTATTTCAAAGATAACCACGCACTATATATGCTCAATTCCAAAAGCAACTTAATGTTGTAGTAAAGAAATTTATACTAATCACACTTGCTTGAATAAACTGAAGTTCTGAATTAAATCACAGGAAAGTATCTTCCCTATTGCAGATCTTTTAAAGATTAATCTAAGAATCTTGTATTACATTAAAATAACACTTGCAATGGGAAAGAACAACTATTCTGCAATCAGAGAACAGGACCCTTACTCTCAACAGATACTTCAGTACTAACACTATTTCATGAAAACAGTAGGCAGAAGACAATTAACTCTATCTAACAGAAAACAAAGCCACCTAGTTCCTTCCTTTCTAGGCAGGAGCCTTGAGCCTTATTTCTGTTTTAGCACACTTGCGAAATGGAAGTCTATAGAGAATAGGATGTTTTGGTTCCTTCCTTTCTGAGCAGGAACCCTTAACCCAATCCCTGGCTAGCACACTTGCAGAGGTAACTGAAATCTACAGAAGACAAGGTGTTTTGATTCCTTCCTGTCTGAGCAGGAACCCTTAACCAAATCTCTGGCTAGAACACTTGCAGAAGTAAATGAAATCTACAGAAGACAAGGTGTTTTGATTCCTTCCTGTCTGAGCAGGAACCTTTAACCAAACCTCTGGCTAGCACACTGGCAGAAGTAAATGAAATCTACAGAAGACAAGGTGTTTTGATTCCTTCCTGTCTGAGCAGGAACCTTTAACCAAACCTCTGGCTAGCACACTGGCAGAAGTAAATGAAATCTACAGAGGGTAGGATATCCTGATTCCTTCCTGTATGAGCAGGAACCTTTAACCCAGTCTCAGCTAGCCTCATAAAATCATCACACAAGATTGTTGATAAAAAGAATTACAAATTTCATTCAATAATCTAAGACAGAGTCAGTAGTGTTTCAGCAAAGCGAAATCCATGAAAATAGTGTTTCAGCAAACGAGAGTTAAACAAAACATAAACAGGAATTGTACTAACACACTTCCAACTAATGGGTGAATCTTGTGAAGAAGGTGGGCCCTCCCTTCTCACAAGATTCCCCTGAAATGAAAAGGCTAGAGAAGGATACTCAAAGCAGTCTTATATTCATCTGTCGAAATGTCACATTACAAATTGAAAAAATAGAATACGTCATGCTTCTCTGGAGTTGCTTCAATACATAAAACTTGGATCCCTCGAATGGTGATTTCCTCTTATTTTAAGAGGAAATCTCCTTGATACAATAATTACAATGCATATATGAATCCTATCCTAAATCGGATCTTCTTTCTAAACCAACATAGGATGTCCTAGTCTCACGCAACCGAATGCTATTAGAGGAACTGAATGAGGTATTGTTGTTACGGCTGGTGTAACAACTTCTTCTCATTGTTGCTGATGTTGTTTCAGCATCGCAATTCGCGGGTTGTTTCAGCCACGTGAATTGCGCTCTGACTACATTGACCGTTGACTGTGGCGGCTTCCTTATGTTCTAGCATCGTCGGTTCTGGCGGTTTCCTCTGTGTTTCAGCATCTGCAACTCTGGACTGTGTAACAACTCCGTGTTTCATCATCTGCGATTCTGGACTGTGTAACGGCTCTGTGTTTCAGCATCTACGACCTCGGACTGTATAGCAGCTCCGTGTTTCAACATCATTTATGTGTTTCAGCAACAACGACCTTGGACAGTTCTGTGTTTCAGCAATAGGCCTCAAATGCTAATCTGCAGTTTTGAACACTTATGCATTTCTAATCAATGGTTAAGTACGAGAGTGATGTAAAATATTATGTAAAATAGATTAAACGTATAGTAATGAGAAGGGACGTTGTATACCTTTGAGATGATCAGATAAAGTGATAGTATGAGTCTAAATGTAGGTGATCAAGAGTATAATGGTGGCAAAAAGTATAAGCAAAAAGGTACATTGTGTGGTCCTAACATCCCCCCCAACTCAAGGTGTTTCATGTCCTCAGGCAACTCACTCTGAATCAGTGTCTTGATACCGACTCTGATCATGTAAGTTACTCAAGTTGTAACTCTAGGAGGTACTGTCCGTTGGCGTTCTGAACCCTTGCACCTACTGCAATCTTTGCCATGCTATTGTTTCTGCCTTCTTAGGCAGCTTATAACTGACTTGATACCTTTCTGTTGGCAACCAGAGAATGGGAAAAAAAAACCGGTACCCTATCCAATTTTCAGCATAATGTCTCATACACTGGATATAATTGGGTATCCTGAAACTTGCTACTTCTAAGTTGGCAGGACCAAAAGGATTGTGTTGTTGTCTTTTCTCCGTGGATTGCTGCCAAAACAGGTTATTGGCCTGGAGGGCAGGAATCTCTATGGATCTGATGATGCGTTCACAATCCTGAAGCACTTCTTCTTGTAGCTGCTGAACATGTTCAGTCACCCCTGGTTGTTTTAAGAACTCATAATATTGTGAGATAAAGGTAGCTGCCCTTTGTGGTTCTGGTCTAATCCAGAGGAGGCGATTATCTTCATTGTGCTTGGCAGCCGAAAAGTCACCTTGCCAAATGATTTGATTGAGGAGAAAGGAAGTAAATGCTCGAAGTTGAACATCCCCAACAAGAGGATTTATGTTTAGCAACCTGTTTTCTGGAATAGACTCATTATGGAAGTATGCCTCACAGAGGAGGTGTTGATCCCTGGTAGAGGCAGCTACAAAAGTTTTGATAAAATCTGTTGATTGAATGACTTCATGGGGTTTACCTTCTATAATGGACTTGATCTGAAACCATATGAGTCTCTCCATCAGGAATAAGGAGTAGTTGCAAGAAGTCTTCCTTGTGGCCAGTAGCTTCTGCATCAAATCAAATACCAGGACCAATCTGTCTTTCAAGTCTTTGTTTTTCTTCTTAAGCTCACGAGCTTCCTGGCGTATATGTTCTAATACTTCCCAATTTGAGAAAGTTTGATTTATCCAGATTTGTTTGTGCACTTGCAGGTTTTTGGCTTGTGTTTCAGCATATTCTTTCTTCCATTTTTGTATTTCTGCGTGTTCATTCCATAGCTGAGTCTATGTTTCAGCGTTGGAAGTAGTGGGATGTGGTAGGGTTTGAGTAGATTATTCCCTAGAAATGGAGAGATTTATCTGGTTGGGAGGTGTAAATTCCTCCATGGGCACTGTCTGAACAACCTTGTTGACAAGGGTAGGGGCTTATTTTGTTGCAATGAAAGACTCAGTCTTAAGCTTGAGAGTGCCTGCTGGTTTTTGTGTTGCAGCAGGTTCAGTCTTGGGCTTGCTAGGGCCTGCTGGTTCTTGTGTTGCAGCAGGTTCAGTCTTGAGCTTCCTAGGGCATGCTGGTTCTTGTGTTGCAGCAGGTTCTTCCTTGACTTCAAAAGGTGAAGGAGTAGGGGCTGCCCCCGGCACTGGAACTTGAATCACCTTGTAGCCAGCCTGATGGTAGACATCGCCACATTGGCAACACATGTATTCTTTGCACACGTTCTCTGTGGTCTCCTCTGACAAGTTTGTTGTTCGGGCTAAGGTGCACAGATTTAGTTCTTTTTCATATGCTTCCCTTGCCCTGACTAATTCTTGTTGATATGCTTCCAATTACGACTTTAAAAAGTTGTTTTCTTCCAAGACATCGACCATTGTTTGTTTGGATTTAGAGGTGACTGGTTCTTGTGTGGCAGTCATAGCCTCATGAACTGGTGCTTGTGGAGAAGCTACAGGAATGGCAACTGATGCTTGTGTTTCAGCCTCCTGGTGTAAAGAGAGTAGTGTTTCAGCACCCTCAACCTCTTATTCCTAAATCTCCATGTCAATGTCAGTGTCAGTGGCTGGTTCTTGTGTTTCATCCACTGCATGGGTAGCTGGTTTTTCAGCTACTTTGCTTGAGGAGAGCGGTGTTGCAGCATTCGGAGGCTCTGATTCTTGTAATTCAATTTCAATATCAGTGGTTGGTTCTTGTGTGTCAGCCACTGGATGGGTAGCTGGTTGTGTTTCAGCTACTTTATTTGAGGAGGGTGGTGTTGCAGCATTCGGGGT
>ML788468.1:788057-820101 GCA_009831015.1 Picea engelmannii
GAATGTTTTTCATGGGGGCTGCTCCTCTAGGGAGATCGCCAATAGGAAATCCTAATGTAGAAAAATAATTTTCATCTTTTACCTCTCCTTCAGGATCTACCTGTTCTTCATGATGCAATTGTTCATTGTATTCATCCATGTTTTCCTCTGTCTGCTCTCCTGCTGCACTTGCTCTATCCTCAATGTCTCCTACTGGCTTCTGGACTATCTCCAGACTCCAAACTTCTTTCCCTGTTCCGAAAATTGCTTGAAATGAAGGCTGGGAATTTTGTTTTTGAAGGTTTGGTCGTTGAGCAGCAGATTCAGACTTGGATACAATCTCGTCAATGAAAGTCTTTCTTCCTCCTTTTCCTTTTCCCTTGCCACCTGTAGGGTTAGTGTCTTTGGGGTTTTTCATGCATTCTTTTTATCTAAAGAAAAGAAATCACAAGTGCTTTTGAAATCTATAGCTATCTTCCCCGGCAACGGCGCCAAAATGTTGGTCACTATAATTGCTTAATTGATTCAAACAATCAAGTGATACATAAATTATCAACCCAGGGAAGTATTTTATTTCAAAGATAACCACACACTATATATGCTCAATTCCAAAAGCAAGTTAATGTTGTAGTAAAGAAATTTATACTAATCACACTTGCTTGAATAAACTGAAGTTCTGAATTAAATCACAGGAAAGTATCTTCCCTATTGCAGATCTTTTAAAGATTAATCTAAGAATCCTGGATTACATTAAAATAACACTTGCAATGGGAAAGAACAACTATTCTGCAATCAGAGAACAGGACCCTTACTCTCAACAGAGACTTCAGTACTAACACTCTTTCATGAAAACAGTAGGCAAAAGACAATTAACTCTATCTAACAGAGAACAAAGCCACCTAGTTCCTTCCTTTCTAAGCAGGAGCCTTGAGCCTTATTTCTGTTTTAGCACACTTGCGAAATGGAAGTCTACAGAGAACTAGATGTTTTGGTTCCTTCCTTTCTGAGCAGGAACCCTTAACCCAATCCCTGGATAGCACACTTGCAGAGGTAACCAAAATCTACAGAAGACAAGGTGTTTTGATTCCTTCCTGTCTGAGCAAGAACCCTTAACCAAATCTCTGGCTAGCACACTTGCAGAAGTAAATGAAATCTACAAAAGACAAGGTGTTTTGATTCCTTCCTGTCTGAGCAGGAACCTTTAACCAAACCTCTGGCTAGCACACTGGCAGAAGTAAATGAAATCTACAGAAGACAAGGTGTTTTGATTCCTTCCTATCTGAGCAGGAACCTTTAACCAAACATCTGGCTAGCACACTGGCAGAAGTAAATGAAATCTACAGAGGGTAGGATATCCTGATTCCTTCCTGTCTAAGTAGGAACCTTTAACCCAGTCTCAACTAGCCTCATAAAATCATCACACAAGATTGCTGATAAAACGAATTACAAATTTCATTCAATAATGTAAGACAGAGTCAATAGTGTTTCAGCAAAGCGAAATCCATGAAAACAGTGTTTCAGCAAACGACAGTTAAACAAAACATAAACAGGAATTGTATTAACACACTTCTAACTAATGGGTGAATCTTGTGAAGAAGGTGGGCCCTCCCTTCTCACAAGATTCCCCTGAAATGAAAAGGCTAGAGAAGGATACTCAAAGCAGTCTTATATTCATCTGTTGAAATGTCACATTACAAATTGGAAAAATAGAATACGTCCCGCTTCTCTGGAGTTGCTTCAATACATAAAACTTGGATCCCTCGAATGGTGATTTACTCTGATTTTAAGAGGAAATCCCCTCGATACAATAATTACAATGCATATCTGAATCCTATCCTAAATCGGATGTTCTTTCAAAACCAGCATAGGATTTCCTAGTCTCATGCAACCGAATGCTATTACAGGAACTGAATGAGGTATTGCTATTACAGCTGGTGTAACAACTTCTTCTCATTGTTGCTGATGGTGTTTCAGCATCGCAATTCACGGGCTATTTCATCCACGTGAATTGCGCTCTGACTGCGTTGACCGCTGACTGTGGTAGCTTCCTTGTGTTTCAGCATCGTCGGTTCTGGCGGTTTCCTCTGTGTTTCAGCATCTGCAACTCTGGACTGTGTAACAGCTCCGTGTTTCAGCATCTGCGATTCTAGACTGTGTAACGGCTCTGTGTTTCAGCATCTGCGACCTTGGACTGTATAGCAACTCCGTGTTTCAGTATCAGTTCTATGTTTCAGCAATAGCGACCTTGGACAGTTCTGTGTTTCAGCAATAGGCCTCAAATGCTAATCTGCAGTTTTGAACACTTATGCATTTCTAATCAATGGTTAAGTACGAGAGTGATGTAAAATATTATGTAAAATAGATTAAACGTATAGTAATGAGAAGGGACATTGTATACCTTTGAGATGATCAGATAAAGTGATAGTATGAGTCTAAATGTAGGTGAGCAAGAGTATAATGGTGGCAAAAAGTATAAGCAAAAAGGTACATTGTGTGGTCCTAACAACGGTCAGACCAAGTCAAAGAAAATATGGGTGACTGCACCTATGCTAAAGTACTATGGCTCCAACTATATAGTTCTTATCAAAATAGAGGACAAGACATAGAAAAGGATAATTCCAATCAGAATAACGAACAAGATACATAAATGAAGAATTCTTATCAGAATAAAGAAAAAAATACAGAAGAAGAAAATCTGTATCAGAATAAAGAACAAGTCACAGAAAAAGATAACTCTAATACGATTGAAGAAAAAAATACAGATAAAGAGAATTCTAATCAGAATAAAGAACAAAACACAAAAGAGTACAATTCCATCAAAGAATTGATGCAAACCCTAGTCATCAACATACAAGACTACTACATCAAGGAATTGATGAATACCTCAGTATTCACTAAAGAAAAACTATTAGATTTTAAGACTAATGTTTTAGCTACATTTGAAGTGATTAGTATGAAACTAGGAAATGGTCTATATATTGAAGTTACTAAGGATGTTATTGACCAACTTGAATACACAGTTATGTGCACTTTTGAATAATTGAATAAACTTCAAAAGAAATATATGTTGCTACTACAAAAGTTAGATCAATCTATTCTTGAAGATCATGAACAAAAGATTCATCTTGAATACAAAGAAGAAGAGATCAATAAATTAAAGACTGAAGTTTTTGATCTAACAAAAGAAATGAACGAGTTGAAAATGTATAACAAATTCAATAAATGCGCAGAAGAATTAGAAGAAACAAAATAATTGGTCAACACTCTAAAGAATCAACTTGAAGAAGCTAAGGAAAGTGAAGAAACCCTAAAGATCCAGTTGACAAAAAAGGAAGAATCATGCCACACATTGGAATTGGAAGTCATCAACCTCAAAAGGATTCAACTAGAAAACAAGGAAGAAATCAAAATATTGAAGAATGAAGTTGTTGATCTAACAAAAGATAGAGAAGAGTTTTAGACATATGAAAAAAACGATAATTGTACATAAGTCGTGGATGATACATAAGAAATGGTCATTAATCTAAAGACTCAACTTGAAGAAGCTAAGGAAAAAGAAGAAGCCTTGAAGATTCAATTGACTAAAAAGGAAGAAACATGTCACATGTTGGAAATGGAAGTTGTCAACCTCAAGAAGAAGAATGAAAAGACAAAAGCAACTGTCAAATTCCAGAATAGCTCAATTATCCTAGATAGGATCTAGAACAGTCAAAGACCAACTGATGAAAAAACCAGACTTGGATACAATAAGAAATAAGAAGGTGGCAAATGGAGCACCATTCAAAAACATGATAAAGGATTATACTCCTCAAAAGAAAAAGGTACAATCACAAACCTAAAACAAACCATGAACTTTGTCAAAGAAGGAATCTATAAAAGTAAAAAACAAAAAACATATCAAAAGACAAAATTCTCATCTCACAACAGACTCAAGTATGGAAACACCTTCAATGGTTATTGCTTTTCTTGTAATAACTTTGGTCACAAAGCATTGGAATGAAAGAGTCTTGAAAATAAAAATTCAAGAAGGTCCAATAACTTAATGAGATTTTGGAGATGCAATTATGTTGGCCACACAACATAGTTTTTCCATACAATGTGATGTTACAACTGTGATAGGTTTGGTCACAAATCCCAAAACTGCAAAAAAACAAGAAGTCAATCCATGAGAAATAATTCATACAAGTTAGGAACAAAATCTAATGAAGGTTGGAAGAAAAAAGGAAATGAAAAATATCAAAGGACAAATTTAGAAAAGAAAGATTAAACAAACAAAATATCTCATGAAAAGGTATGGAGAAGAAAATCTGAAATAGAAAGAAAGAAAGTTGATCTGGCACATGAAAATGAAGAAATTGATAACAAGAAAATGATGGGTGAAGTTCCTAATAAGGAATGTGAAATTAAGAGATTTGAATATGAAATGGATCAAACTCAGGAAAGGAGAGTTCCTAAAGAAGTATATGACACAATAGCAGATCCTAACAATATCATGAAGATCAATAGTACATTAATCAATGAAAGAAAAATGAAAACAGAAAACCTCAAAGAAGAAAATGAAGAAGTTTCACTTACACAAAACAATGATGATAATGATGAATCTTAAATAGCATATCAACCAGAAGAATTGAGCAATGAAAATCTTGGAAGTTTTCCAATGTTATTTTCATGAAATACTAAATTTCCCCTCAACATAAAATATGAATAAAAGGAAGAAGGAAGGACTTTACAACATGATTTGGAGTAAGTGCTACAAAATCCTACTAAAGTATGGTATGATCTAAACCCAATAAGGTATTTCCAATAGAATGAAAAACTTATGAAGAGGACTTACCAAACAACAAAATGTTATTAAGAAAATATCATAGTTTGAGGAGCTTCAAGACAATAACATGAATATCAGATTTACTTCTAATTAATAAAATATAAAGAGGCTCTTGGGTTACAAAATGAGTAAATATAGGACTAGCATCATGAAGAAATTGGATGCAATATGGAAGGAATTAAAGGTAGTTCTTGAACAACATTTGTATAAATCTTGGCACACTCTTTAAAGAAGGAAGGGAAAACATGATTAATAATATGGAGTGCATCAACTTGATTAGAAGACGATTATAGCCTAAGTATCATGAAAAAATAATGCATGTCTTAAGTATTTGAGGCAACGATACAACAACAAATGAAAGGACCAATTCAATCTTGTTTATAAGGGACAGACATTGAAGTTGGTTTCTGCAGAGTCGAAGGACTATCAATAAGATATTAAATTGGTTGAAGAATGGAAATTAAATTAATTGGTATTAATCAATGGTATTCCCATGAAAAATTATAATATCAAGAAGAATAAAGAAACATATCAAGAAGATCAGTAAGATTCACACCCTTTTCATTTATAACAAAGGAGAAGACAATAAAACCCTATGAAATAGTAAAAACTTAGGGGGAGTATTTAATTTGGTCATCAAATGAGGAAGTCATTGGATTAGGTTTAAAATAATTGACCAGTACAAAAAAAATGGTATCAATAAGACTCCATATTTCAACACAAAATCCCAAGAGATTGAGATAACAACTGGCACATTCAGAGGGGGAGAAAAGCATTAAAAGTTTAACTATTTGTAATTGATGTCAAAGCGGGAGAAAATTAGTAAAACAAATTTGGTATTAGTAAAAGTTCAATCTTACAACTTGAAAATGAGATCAGTGATAGGGGAGCAAAAGTATTTGTTTTACATATGTGTTTCCCTCAATGCCAAATGGGGATATTGTTGGCATTATTGATTGTGTGTTGTCATTGATGGAAACATGAATAAAACATGTACAGTAATCAGAGAAAAAAAGGAAGATCACCTTGGGGCAAAAACAATTTATGATCATTGTTGATCACGATAGGATCAACAATGATCCTATGTTCCTAAATATTAGGAGGATTTAGCCCATTCAAGTGAAGATGAAACAAAGTTCTACAGATAGAAAAATCTTGTGAAAAAAGACTTAAAGTGATCGTGACCATTGAAGAGGGATAGGAATGAAAATTGGGAATGTTCACAGTCATTCGATCGCTAGTGGAAACAAGTTTGAAATCTTAACCGTTGATCGAAGCCAAGTGGAAGGATAACATAAGTTTTGACACTTCACCACTTCAAGTGAAGCTGAAACAGATTTCTGCAGATAGAGAAATCCTATGAAAAAAAACTTCAAATGATCATGACCGTTGATCAGGGATAGAAATGAAGTTCGAGAATGTTCACAGTCATCCGATTGTTGGTGGAAATAAGGTTGAAATCTCAATCGTTGATTGAAGCCAAGTGGAAGGATAGTGTAATTTTCAACACTTCTCCACTTCGACACTTCGACGATTACTGGAGACAAGGAAGAATCCATGAAATCCTGAAGTCACAAAATAAATTCCAACCGTCAATCATGAAGGATATTTGGATGAGTTCTCAACCATTAGATCAAGATTTAATATATAATTAAACCTTGATCGTCGATTTGGAATAGAAATGTTGAACCGTCATATCGTACTAAAGGAAAGAAGGTGGTCAACTTCGGTGTTGACCACTTCGGCGATAAGAAGTTCAGAAAAACCAAGAATAGCTAAAGGCCTGATCCCTGAAGTCCCGAAGTGAATGAGGGACATCGTATATGGGAAATGTATGGTTACCTATGGATGAGGATAGGCGGGTCCAATGGTGGTCAACTTCAACGCTGACCACTTCATAGAAAAGGAGTCTGAAACATGTAAGTTTACATGAAGGCCAGAGCCCTGAAGTCCTGAAGTGAATGCAGGTCGTTAGATCATGAATTCAGGTGAAAATTAGACCGTATTATCTAGAGTAATGATCCAAAGGAAAAATACATATGACATGTCAAGAGATCCACATTAGCAAGACCACATCAGCAAGGACACATGGCCCAATCAGATGGTGACAAGTGTCAAGGTCTAGTTGGCACTTTAGGTATAGGAAAGTCATGAATATAGGTGACACATGGCATCTACTCAACCAGTGTCATGTCAACGGTGACGTCAGCAATCCATCTCACTCTAGGATTACAACCTCTGGGGATATCCAACTTCTCCTACCAGCAAATATACCCAAAGAATTGAAGGAAAAATTCACGAAATAACATTGGTCATTGATTTAAGATTCTCAGGAATATTTCTCATTCGTGGGATTAAGCCAATGGAATAAGATTAAGTCATTATCGTTGGATTAGTCAATGTGATCAAATAAGTACGAGGAGATCCAGTCATCGAACAAAAATGTAAGATCAATGGTTGATCAAAACTATGCCACTTCGGCTATAATTGGAACTAAGGAAAGGCATGAATATCCCGGACTCAGGTCTCTTTCAAGAGTAATATTTATCGTTTGGATGAAAAAGTGGAAATATAGGATAAACGGGGCCAAATTTAGGAATTCCTAAAGAAAAGGAAAGTCATCCACTTATTGGATGATTAAAACCTGTCCATTGATCTAGATCATGAAAGAGCTACAGGAGCGAGAAAATCCAGTCGTAAACCAAAAGGTAAGATCTATGGTGATGAGAATATTCGAAAATTCGATGAAATCTATAAGATGTTAATAAGATAAAAAAACTCCCGAAGATACGAAGTACTAGAGGAAATGATAACTGTCCATCTCACGATTGAATCCCATCCATTGGATAAGGATAAGAAAATTGTGAGAAATGAGTCCTTTAAAAGAATGATCAGACCATTGATCTGAAATAGTGATCAATGATGAGGATTAAAATACATAAGTTACTTGAGTTGTAATAATATGGAATATATCACTTCGATGATAAAAATAATTTGGTGAAAAGAAGAAAATTTATGGAACATCGAAGCCCAGAGAACATGGTCCCAACATTGGACATATGGGGGATAAAAGAAAAAAAAGGGGAGTAATTTTGAATCATGAAAGACATGGTTCCAATGACACTCATATAATAAGGTAAGGATCTTAAAGAGGAAGCAAAAATGGAGAACAAACCCGATGTTATGATCCCGTGGTCATTTGAACATTGGATTGAAGGAAGCTCCTCATATAGAATTAATTTATGTAAATAACTTAAGGTCTGTAGAGTAATTCGACAGAGATTAAAACCATAAAAATATAGAGAGATGGTAAAAGATAAAATATGATTTGTTGGCGAATTGGGGGTGCATCAGAAGCATGGGAATGATATAATGAGTCGATACATATATGTGATCAACTCATGAGGACAAAATTCAAATCAAGATTAGTCTTCTAATTAAATTGAGAAACTTACACCATAAATTAATGAATAAAAGGAAAATATTATTTATGCTAAAATTAAATGAAGAGTTGCAATGGTTCATGTCAAAAAGACACAATGGTTCAATCCTATACCTATTGAAATACTGTATAAACCAGAAGTGGTGGTGAATCTAAGCATGTCTTGGTGGATATATATATATATATATATAATTGATTGAATGAAAGTTCATCCTATTAGGTTGGTGCCTATTTACAAGTTGAGTCTTGTTATGAGGGTTGGATTACTCACATATTTGTTAGATCTAAGATCAACAAGCTATGTCTTGTTATGAGGGTTGGATTCCTCATTTCTCAGTTGGATCTGAGAACTAAAAGATGGGTCTTGTATCAGAGAGTCTGATCTCTCATATTTAGTTGAAGTTGAATGTATTAAATAATTGATTTTATTTGTATTCATTCAAGTTAAATAAATAAAAGAAAGATATTTTATCTACTTCATACAGTTTGTGTTATACATGTTTATGAATAATTAATTGAGTTCCATATATCTTATTTAGTTAATTTAGTTAATCTATGAAAGTTTGAAAAGCCATCAAAAGTTCCAGACATTGATTCACCCCCCCTCTCATTGTCAGTCTATGTTTCAATGATGGTGGTGGTGGATAAACTAACTAAAGTTGCTTATTTTATTCAAGTGAAGCTAACTTACAAAGAAACCAATATTGCAGAAATTTACATGAGAGAAATTGTCAAGCTACATGGTGTGCCTAAAGCAATTGTCTCTAATAGAGATCCCAAATTTACATCAAATTTATGGAAAGGATTATTTAAAGGATTTGGGACAAATTTGAATTTTAGCACAACATATCACCCATAATCATATGGGAAAACAAAGATATTTAGTTAGGTGATTGAGGATATGTTGATGATGTTTGTGATGGATAAACCATCAAAATGGGAAGATTATCTACATTTAATTGAATTTTCCTATAACAATGGGTATCAAGCATCTTTGAAGATGAGCCCATTTGAAGCATTATATGGAAGAAAGTGCAACACACTAGTGAGATAGGACAACCCAAAAGACTGAGTAGTGATTGGGATGGAATTTATCAAAGAAATGGAAGAACATATGGTGAAAATAAAATAGAATTTAAACACTGCACAAGTTAGGAATAAAATTATGCAGATAAAGAAATAACACACAAAGAATTCATAGTGGGTGAGCATGTCTTCTTGAAATTAAAGTGTTGGGTTCTTTTTGTCACTTGGGTGAGAAAAAAGAGGTCCCTTAACTATCTAGGTAGGCTAACAAGACAACACAACAATTTGTTAGTTGATTATTGGCTCAAATAAAGAGAAAACAAGAAATAAACAATAAGGAAACAAAACTAAACTAACCATGTAAAAACTCAAATGGATGCATGAAAGAGATACAAGAAATAGATACCAAATGAGACTAATATTCGAAATGATAACACCTAGGAGAAGTATGGGAACTTATGAGTCCCCTCTTCTTCCTTGGGAGGGCTCTTGAATCCCCCAAATACAAATATTTCTCTCTTATAACAATGTATTAAAATAGAAATACAATGGTGAAGACTTGATTGTTGGAATTATCAATAGGAGAGAAGTGAAACACTTTTTATGAGTGCTCAAAGAGTTCTAGGAGAAAGATGGCTTCTCTAAGACAAATTGGACAGCATAAAAATACTCAAAATTCTTCTTCTTATTTGCACACCTTGGTCATGTATTTATAGGACTGATGCAAGATTTTTCTTAGCTTTATCATAGTGTGAATGGGAGCCCTTTGAAGGTACTACACATCCTGTTAGTAGCCCCAAGGTAATATTTCGGGCCAATTTTGTGGTCTTGTCATGGTATATCTCGACCTGGAAGTGGTTGAGGCCTGACCAAGTGAGTTAATGCATCATTTCTGCATCTGCACAGGTCCTAGTGGAGATAGTCGTGAGGTCCGCACAATTTTCACATTCAACATTGTGTTGGATCACACGGATGCGTGCGAGTAAGCCTTGAGAAATTTGCGTCAAAATTCAATGAAAATTTGCATAGTTTTACTTGTTGAACAGGTTCTGTAAATTCTTGAAGTGTGTCAATTAATGTGTTGTGCTAGTATTGTATCCAACCATTACTTGTATTGTGATGAGAAATTTTTCAGTGATAACAGATGCCCCCTGATGTGTAAGGTTAGGAGAAAACATATAGCTAAAATACATCATTGTTTCTTTTAGTGATGATGTCATTGTGTAGAAGCGTGAGAAAATTTGTATTGAGGAATTGTGAGAGAGCCATCGGAGGGAGAGGGGATCAGTATGTGGACCAAGTATTCTCCAAAAAATAAAATGTTTGTACAAATGATGTGGGCATGCCCCATTCTTGAGTCATGAAACAAAAATAATATGATTGTAACTAAAAATCATTGATGAATTGAATGTCTACATCACCCTTGGGGGCGTCAATAACGACAGATGACGGTTCTGTGGAATGAAATAACTCTGAATAGAGAAATGGAAAATGGTTTAATATGTTGATAACTTGGAGGAATTGGTGTCCTATCAAATTCATAAGTCTTTGGCGATTACTGAAAACTACAATGGTCACATAGTAAGACCCACCGCAACATGAAACTTTGTTGGAGTCAAATGATATGGGGATAAACGACATAAGAAAGTAATGATGAATTTTTTGTGCCATCCAAGACTACTCATTGGTAGTGGAATGATATCTAAGATACTTCCAACTTCCTAGAATCTTGTTTTGACATCGACAGAGAAGGGGGCGCGACTGCAAGAAGCAAAGGGCTTCTTGACATCGATTTGATCAAAATGGTATCAGGAACTGTATGGAGGAAAATATGGATGAATTGGTGACATGGAAGAAGCTAAAAATGTATGGGACGTAATAAATTCCCTTGGTTGGGGAAGATGGAATGATGCCTAGAACTATGAAACATGATATGGTGTCATGGGGACGACTAGATATTGGGTAAATTGTGTTGAATGGGTGACCTACAAAGGGGTGTGGGGTAGGTCAAAATATAAAAGTTTTGGACAAGGGTGTCAATGATAGTCATAATTTTGGCCATGATAAGGTTATATTTGTAGAGTTGGTGATGAAAATGAAATTCCCAAACCAAGGGCGACATGGGTTGTTGTGTGCCAAGGAAAAATATGCCATTGGTTGTGATGGAAAAACTCTACTCTACTTGCTGGAACTTTAAATTTGCTTTATACAATTACCAAATGAATAAAGAATGATTAGGTTGAAAGTACATGTATAGAAACAGGTTCCCCAATGATGTATGGTATGTCCTCATAAGGTGCAAGTATCATAATGTAACTAATGAAGGGTAGGGGGCCCATTGGTGGGTTTTTGTACCTGGTAGGTGAATGGACGATGAAATTGCATATGGGAAATTAATGTTGGATGAGATGGGGGGTTAATGATAATGCAGAGGTTCATTTAATGTAACCAAAAACATGATGTGGGAGTCCATAATGGGGTGGTTAGCATGATGGTGAGGAATAAGTATGTGGTTCTTTGGGTTATAACACTACTAGAACTCCCAAGCCTAATGGATAGAATAGTATGAGTGTTAATATGCCAAGGGGTAAATATATGTGGGACAAATCATGGAGGTGAGAATGATATTGGTTGATAGTACCTAAATGCAATGGAGGTGATGGTACCACAAAGTTGAGTGTGGGGATCCTAAATATAAATGTCAAGGGGTATAACTAGGATATGCAGTTGTTTGCAAAGGGTGTGAGTGCATGCTAGTTTTGAACATATACCTGAAGGGGCCATAGGGTGGCCAACATTGAATGGGTTGTATATTGTTGTACCAAGTACCTGCACACACAAACATAAAATAACCGAAGTTAAAAATATCTGATGATCAAGAACATATGAAAGTTATTTGATAGAAATGATAGTGAGCAAGCATACTCGAGCTTTGGAAATTGGTGGAAAAAAGGGTCCCTTGATGAAACATTTTTGTTCCCATGGAAGGAGGCCAAGGAAAATGAGTTTCTATAAGATTTAATCCCCAAAGGAGGGTAGGGAACGATGATTTCATAGAAAAAAGAGCTTCCTGAAGGAGGCCAGGGAATCATGGGTTCCTAAACAAGGCTCTCCCTAAGGGAGGCCAAGGAACAATGGGTTCTTGAAAATACACTCCCTAAAGGAGGCTAGGGAACTATGGGTTCCCAAACAAGGAACTCTCTAAGGGAGGTCACAGAATGATGGGTTGAAAAGGGCACCCCTTGAAGGAGGCCAGGGAACCATGGGTTCCTGAGCAAGGAAATCCATAAGGGAGGCCAAGGAACCAATGGGTTTATAAAAAGGGCACTCCCTAAAGGAGGCCAAAGAGCCATGGGTTTCTGAACAAGGGACTCCCTAAGGGAGGCCACAAAATAATGAGTTCTTGGAAAAGACACTCCCTAAAATAGGCCAGGGAACCAAGGGTTCCTGAACAAGGAACTCCCTATGGGAGGCCAAGGAACAATGGGTTCCTAAAAAAGGAAGTCCTTGAAGGAGGCCACATAATAATGGGTTCCTAGAAAAGGAACTCTCTGAAGGAGGTCACGTTGCCCTTATGGGGGTAAATAAAAGTCACCAAGGCTAACGGAGCCTTTCCACAAGAAGTAATGAAACTATCTTGGTGGATCATTTCAATTAGGCCATATGACTTGTATATTGTGAGAGGGTGTTGTGTCGAGAGCTAGGTATTATGGGATCAATGTGGGAAGTGTTATTGGCCGATGTATTATCATATGAGGACTGGGGGAAGGGTTGTTTCAAAATAACCAAAATGATGGACCAAAGGTATAATAGCAAGCATCTTAAATTTGAACACCAACAAAAGAGGAATCTAAAACAGTGTATCAGATCCATTATTTTGTGTAACATCTATTGAGGGGTTTGGGACTTTAAACTATGTGGAAACATCTCCTATATGGGAATGATTGGTCATCATAGAACTCGAGTCTCTGATATCCCTATAATTTTTAAGATGTGATATTATTTAAGAGGGAGTAATGACCTTATCAAGGGAGATAATATTAGAGGGCGCACCAATTGAATTGTTAGGACCCTACCAATAGTGTATAGGAGAACCTAGATGGAGGTTATCACTAGAATCACTGAAAGAAGTAGTGGCCTCAAAGAATTCTTCGTCTTCTGGGAAAAATGTAGTTGATATTTCATGGTTTATTTTTGGTTTGGGGGAATAAACATACATGGATTCCCATAAGGATGAATGAATCTACCAAGCATCCAAGCCTAACTGGTGATGAGGTGGTTCTAGAGGCATGTGATCATTTTTGGGTGGAGTGGATGGTGCGTGACTAGTGGCAGTGTACACATAGTGCATGGAATCAATGTGAGAAACATGATGTGAGATTCTATTATGAGAATCCAAAGGGGGGGGATTGGTGTAGGAGATTTTATCGATGGTGATGATGTGTCCCTCATGTGGGAATATCATGACTCGAAAGAGAGAAGACACCACAACACTCATGTCATATATGAAATCACTACCTAAGAGAATATTGTAATCCACTAGACCATCCATGACAACAACATTGATAGAAATTGTATTACCACCTAACTCGATGGGGAGATTAGGTAAGATCCCTAAGGGGGAGAAAATTCTACCATCAAAGGATCTTAACTCAATAATTGATGGGACAAGAGTAGGGGAGCCTAGTTGTTTCCAATCTAATGAGGACATAATACATGAGGATTCCCCGTCATCTATTATACACCGATAAACTCTATGGTTTTTAACGATGGCTTATATTTTAAATGGAGTAGAAGATGGAAGTCATTCCTGGATAAGTTGATTCCAATCAAGGGTGATGGCTTGTGATGGGTGTGGGTAAACACTTACATTTTCCTTACAAGGATACGGTCTAGTAGACATTGTGTTACTAGAGGTGGAAGGGGTGCCCCCAAGTCTATATGTCTGAGCCCCGGTCATGAGGTAGATTAAGTGTGAGGGGGGTTACCCATGTGAGGGGTAACACATGATGTCGAGGTGCATGGAACCTCATCTGATGGGTTAATGGGTGCATGTTGGTTGTTAATAAATCCCTGATGGGGAATCAGGTTTTAGATAACTAATGGTGTTTTAGGTTGCAAATAATTATGGGGTATTTGTGGGGGTCCTTGAGAGGCAGGGGGTTCTTGGGTATTCATTGTCTCTTTCATCCGTTTATACTCAACAATTTGGGGGAAATGATGGGTATAATGACCATACTCACCGCATAATTCACAAGGGAAGTTGGTTCGAAGGTTTTGTTTTCTCCCTTGTCGTGGTTGGCCGATATTATTGTCTCCTTGGGGGTTTTGGTTAGCCTAATTTTGGTTTCCCCCAGAGGGGGGGGTTGGTTTTTAGGGTTTCCCCCTTGTCCTTGGTTTCTATTCTTTCCCTTTATCTAGTTGTTGTTGGGTTGATGAGGGAGATTGGTTGTATTCAATTATTCAAAGGATTGAAATTGTTGAATAGGAGAGGGTTGGATAAAATTTACCCCTTCCTGTTGTTGTCCATGTGATGGGGAAACAGGTTGAGCAGGACCAGGGAAGGTGTAGTAACTTAGTAAGGGTTACCTTGTGGAGGTCCATACTAGTTGTATGAGGTGGAGGTTCCTCCCATAGGATTGGGATTATATGTTGTGGATGGCGAAGGGACTAGATGTTATATGTGCATAAGGTTAATGGGGGGTGTAGGTACTGGTGGTCCCATGATGGGAGGAGGAGGTCCCAAAAATGGTAGTTGATGTGTTGGGGGAGGGTAGTATGGGTTTTCCCCATACATTGGTTGCTATGGATTGGCCCCAAACATGGGCACCAGTTGAGTTTGTGGGTGTGTATGGGTCATGGACCCAATCAACCCATCGATAGCGTTTGATGTTCTTGGTTTTTATTGACGAGTAGAGGGTGAGGAGTATATGATAACACCATATAAAGATACCCTAATAGCCTTAGTGATAGCCTCATATTCAGTTTGATGAAAAGTAGTGGCAACTTCTTTGGCGAGCAGGGGGACTAGTGATTTGAGGAACTCGTCTAGTCGTTGTTGCGGAGTGGTATCTTCTTCGCAAATATTTCTTCTTCTATGTAATTCATGAATATGATCAACAATATGGATGGTTGATGTTTGTTTGAATTGAGATAAAATTTCCAAACCAATTCCATGACACACAGGGAGTTGGAAGAAGGATAAAAATTCTTTTTCCAACAACTTAAAGGTTGAGTGGGACCTGAATTTTTCATCCACATACCATTTGGTGGAGGGACCAGTGAGTGTTCTTTTGAACAGTTGTAAGAAAATGGAATATTCCATAATTCTATTGGAAGAACACCACAAGTGAAAATACATGATGTGATTAGTTGGGTCTTCTATGGGTTTGCCTTCGAATTTGGGAATATCAGAAGGCAACTTGGTGGGCATATTCAACCAAGTGGGGTCGTGTAATATGAGATCATTCATCAATTTTTTCAAGTCTGGGATATTGAGAGATGCTAAGTATGGCATGGATGGGGGAGTACTAGCTATGGTATGATGTGTTTGAGAAGATGTTCCTTGTGAGGATGGTTGGGAGTTTGTACCTTGTGATGAAGGTTCGATTCCACCTCCTTATGGTGGAGGACTGGTAGGTGAAGTGCTCTGGATAAAGATGCCAAGAAAGGTAGATCCAAGAAATGTTGATCCTAGAATTGTAGCACTCACCAATGTATGTGATGGTTGTGTTGATGTATCAACCAAGTTGGGGACACCTCCCAAAATTGGGGGGAGGTTTCTCAAGCGCCTAGAATGGTGGGGATGTTTTGGTTCCCATATGATTCTAGACTATATGTGGATGTGTTTTGATGGTGGTGAGAATAAATGATGGAACAAGTGCTCTACAAATTACTGTAACATTGTATTCATAAACTACAAGGTCTAGTAAAAATTGTGTTACTAGAGGTGGAAGGGGTGCCCCCAAGTCTATATGACTGAGCCCCAGTCATGAGGTGGATTAAGTGTGAGGGGTAACAAATGATGTCGAGGTGCATGGAACCTCAACTGATGGATTAATGGGTGCATGTTGGTTGTTAATAACTCCCTGATGGGTAATCAGGTTTTCAAGAACTACTGGTGTTTGAGGTTGCAAATAATTGTGGGTTATTTGTTGGGTTCCTTGAGAAGCAGAGGGTTCTTTTGTATTCATTGTCTCTTTCATCTGTTTATACTCAACAATTTGGGGGAAATGATGGGTATAATGACCATACTCACCACATAATGCACAAGGGAAGTTGGTTCAAAGGTTGTTGTTTCTCCCTTGTCGTGGTTGGCCAATATTATTGTCTCCTTGGGGGTTTTGGTTAGCCTAATTTTGGTTCCCCCCAGCGACGAGGTATGGTTGTTGGGGATTTCCCCCTTGTCCTTGGTTTCTATTATTTCCCTTTATCCAGTTTTTGTTGGGTTTATGAGGGGGATTGGTTGTATTCAATTGTTCAAAGGATTGAAATTGTTTAATAGGAGAGGGTTGGATAAAATTTACCCCTACTTATTGTTGTCCTTGTGATGGGGAAATAGGTTGAGGAGGACCAGGGAAGGGGTAGTAACTTAGTAAGGGCTACCTTGTTGAGGTCCATATTGTTTATATGAAGAGGAGGTTCCTCCCATAGGATTGGGATTATATGTCGTGGATGGTGAAGGGACTAGATGTTGTATGTGCACAGGGTGAGTGGGGGGTGCAGGTATTGGTGATCCCATGATGGAAGGAGGATGTGCCATGAATGGTGGTTGATGAGTTCGGGGAGGGTAGTATGGGTTTACCCCATACATTGGCTGGTATGGATTTTCCCCAAACATGGGTACCAATTGAGCGTGTGGGTGTGTATGGGCCATGGACCTAATCAACCCATCGACAATGTGTGATGTTCTAGGTTTTTATTGACCAAATGGTAGAGAGTGGGGAGTATTATATAACATCGTATAAAGATATCCCAATTGAGAGTAAACTAAGTCAAATTGTTGGGCCTCAGTGATAGCCTCATCTTCACTTTGAGGGAAAGTAGTGGAAACTTCTTTAGCGAGAAGGGGGACTAGTGATTTGAGGAACCAGTCTATTCGTTGTTGGGGAGTGGTATCTTCTTCGCAAATATTTCTTCTTCTCTACAATTCATGAATATGATCAATAATATGGATGGTTGAAGTTTGTTTGAATTCAGATAAAATTTCCAAACCAGTGTCATGACGCACAGGGAGTTGGAATAAGGATAAAAAGGCTTTTGCCAACAACTCAAAGGTTGAGTGGGACCCAATTTTTTCATCCACATACCATTTGGTTGGTGGAGGGACCAGTGAGCGTTATTTCGAACAGTTGTAAGAAAATGGAATCTTCCATAATTCTATTGGAAGAACACCACAATTGAAAAGACATGATGTGATTAGTTGGGTCTTCTCCAGGTTTTCCTTTGAATTTGGGAATATCAGAAGGCAACTTGGTGGACATATTTAGCCAAGTGGGGTCGTGTAATATGGGATCATTCGTCAATTTTTTCAAGTCTGGGATATTGAGGGATGCCAAGTATGGAATGGATGGGGGAGTACCAACCATGGTATGATGTGGTTGAGAAGATGTTCCTTGCGTGGATGGTTGGGAGTTTGTACCTTGTGATGAAGTTTTGGTTCCACCTCCTTGTGGTGGAGGAATGGTAGGTGAAGTTCTCTGGATAGCGGTGCCAAGAAAGTTAGATCCAAGCAATGTTGATCCTAGAATTGTAACACTGATCGATGTATGTGATGGTTGTGTTGATGTATCAGCCAAGTTGGGGACACATCCCAAAATTGGGGGGAGGTTTCTCAAGAACCTAGAATGGCGGGGATGTTTTGGTTCCCCTGTGATTCTAAACTATATGTGGATGTGTGTTGATGGTGGTGAGAAGAAATGATGGAACAAGTTTTCTACAAATTACTGTAACAATATATTCATAAACTACATGTAATCAAATGGTGACTATCACACATATAACAATAATGCCAATGGTATTTTGGTTGTTTTCTAACTTTGCATGGGGGAATATATAAATGAATGCACATGTCCTATTCAACGTAGCATCCTTCCTCTCAAATATCAAGGGGCCTCCAAAAAATCATTCAAGAATGGGACCAAAACCCACTTGAGGATATTCTAGTGAAGGGATGAACAATCAGTTATAATGAGGGGTGAAGGGGTAATATTGTCACACACCCACTACGACAACTAAGATTTTTCTTTTTTTTGTGTGTCTTTTCTTCGAGGGATAGAATCCTCAAATTTCTATGGGGCCCAGCACAAACCATCCCTTCCCTTATCCTCCTTCATGTGATCATTAGCTATGACCATAAACCTTACCAAAAAGGCGCTTCCGGCTTTCGCGATTCAAGAAATTGCGATGCAAGCGTTCTCCTGTTTTCTATCTTTCGAAATGTCGAAACCCGAAAGGGTCTAACAGATCCTTAGCTCTTCCCATGGGTCACTTTTCATACGACCAGTCCTATGACCTGGTGCTATTCCTTTAAATTATTTCGGGGTTTTGCGATTCGGGGAATCACGATGCAAGCGTTCCTCCTTTCCCTTTCGAATCCCCTGAACCTGAAAGCCCGATATCATCTTGATCTATGGTCCAGATCGTCAACTTGATCAACAACCCAGATTAAATACCGACATTCTAACTTTTGGGATTTCTGGCTAAGTCTTCACTCCCATTCCTCTGATGTCTAGAACCCCGGTGGCCTTAGATCTTTGCCACACGTCCCTACAAATGGGCGGTCTAGATTCCTTCGGGACTCTTCCTTCCTACCACAAGACCCTGTCTGGTGACCTAGGGCTCATTCACAAAGCACATTGGGGTTTCGCGTACCGGGATTTCGCGATTGGCGAAGATGAGGGGTCTTTCCCTTAGGTTTCTTGAGTGCTGAAATGTCGAAACCTATTCACGCTAAACCGATTCAGGGTTTCGCATATTGGGATTTTTCGACTGGCGAATACGACGGAACTTGCCCTTGGGTTTCCCGGGTGTCGAAACGCCGAAACCTATTCATACTAAACCAATTCGGGATTTCACAACTGGAGAATATGAGGGAACTTTTCCTTGGGTTTCTTGGGTGCCGAAACGTTGAAACCTATTCACGCTAAACCGATACGAGGTTTCACATATCGAGATTTCGTGACTGGAAAATACAAGGGAACTTGCCCATGGGTTTCCCGAGTGCCGAAACATCAAAACCTATTCACACTAAACCGATTCAGGGTTTTGAATATCGAGATTTCGTGACTGGCGAATACGAGAGAACTTGCCCTTGGGTTTTCCGGGTGCTGAAACGTCGAAAGCTATTCACGCTAAACCGATTTGGGGTTTCACATATCGGGATTTCGCGACTGGCGAATACGAGGGAACTTGCCCTTGGGTTTCCCGAGTGCCTAAATGCCGAAATCTATTCACGCTAAACCGATTTGGGGTTTCGCATATCGGGATTTCACGACTGGTGAATACGAGGGAACTTTCCCTTGGGTTTCCCGGGTGCCTAAACGTCGAAAACCTGAGAGAACTACTCTCTCTTGTACAAGGTTTCCAAACTCAGATCACATGATCCTTCAACGGGTTCTTGGGTAATTATCCCTAGGCTTGGTGACCTGACTGAAAATCCTTCCTAAATCACCGAGCTATGAACTCTGTGACAGGGGTGAAGTAAAATCGTGGGTTTACTAAAATGGTAGTCTTTTCAAGGAACTCACTTCAGCTCTGGAATGCGAGGGAACTTCCCAGAAGGAGGTGCCTTTGGGAAATCAAACCAGGGCATAGTGTGAGTCAAATAAATGGGACAAATCTCAAGGGAACAGAATCGTAATATGAACTTATTCATTCTATACATAAACCGATTATGGTCATATAAGTATAAGCATGCATCCATTATTTCTGATCAAAACACCAGGTAAAAACTTCTATACATAAACCATTTATGAGTGTACAAACATGAGCATGCGTCCAGGATATTCAATTCAAGATACAAGATATAAACACTTATCAGAAAACACCAGGTGTGACGCGACTTCTGAGAGGGGTGCTCGTTTCCACCCAACCGTAGGCTCAGTGACTCCGAACGGATTTTCCACTAGCCACCCCTGAGCTAGACCACGATGCTTGAGATTTTGTCTCCTACTTCCAACTCAAAGGAATTCAAGGAAGAAGGTTACTCTCCTTCTCTTCTATTCAGAAATACCTATATTTCCAAAGCTCCTCCAGTTTTCTTCCGTGATCCCTGTCGCGCGTGTTCTCCTCTCCTCTTTACCACACTTCCTCTCTTTCCTTTTCTCTGCAGGATTGTGTGTGGCACGAATTTCCCCGTCCGTGGTCAGGTTTGGGAGCTATTACAGATGGGCGGTTTACCCCCATCCCCTCATTAACTCTTGAGGAGCCTCCCCACCTACCAATCTGATGGGAAATCCATTCCAGGGTCAGAGATATTCTTTGATCTTTGAGCAAGTAAAAACCAGTACGGTACTAGCCCAGTGGAAGTTAACGCAACCATTCCAGGTCCCTTCCACCACCTTTCATTAGCCATCGTGGTCTATTTTAGCACATCCCCCTCCCAGGAGTCATGCAACACATAATCATAACATAATTTACATTCATCGACCTTTTATACAAAGGTCCGTCAAATCAAACATTCACATCTTTGAGTTTTCCATAGTTCTTGTCCAATATAGTTATTTTTACAGACTAGGGGAAACAGGGTGTTACAATTCCCTCCTCCTTAAAGGAACATCGTTCTCGATGTTCTATCTATCAATATGACGTGTATGTACATAAGTAAACAAAATTGGATATGTTTGTTTCATGGCATATTCCATTTCCCATGTAGCCTCATCTAGGCCAAAATGTTTCCAGTGCACCTTGACCTGTGCAATGGTTCGGTTCTTGAGTGGGGTTTCCTTTCTGTCCAGTATGCATTGAGGTTCTGGCAGGAATTCTCCCTCCAGTTCCACCTGGACCACAGACCAGTAAATTATATGATTAGAGTCGTGTACATATTTCTTCAATAATGAAATGTGGAAAACATTATGTGCTCTTATTGTGGGAGGAAGTGCTAGCCTATAGGCTACAGGTCCCACTCTATCTAGAACTTCAAAGGGTCCACAATACCAAGGTGCCAACTTGGCACAAGATCCCATCCTCAGGGAACTCTTCCTGGGCCTAACTCTAAGATATTTGTGGTCCCCCGTCTTGAATTCTCTTGGAGTTCTCTTTCGGTCGGCGTAACTTTTCTGTCTGTTCTGAGCGACCTTTAGGTTTTGTTTTATCTAAATAACTTGTTGTTCCATTTCTTTCAACATGTCAGGTCCGATAGTAATTTTGTTTACTGGGTTACTCCAACTGACTGGAGTGTTGCACGGTTTACCATAGAGGACTTCGAAAGGACTCATCTTCAGGGATTCTTGGTAGTCGTTATTATAGGCACATTCCACTAGTGGCAGGTAATCTTCCCACTTTTTAGGTTGATGCATTACATGCATTCTTAGCACGTCTTCTAACATTTGGTTCACTCTTTCTGTCTGTCCATCGGTTTGAGGATGATAGGTTGTGCTAAACAACAATTTGGTCTCTAGACCAACCATCAAGGATTTCCAAAAGTTGGAAGTAAATTTTGTGTCTTTGTCACACACGATCTCTTTAGGCATACCATGTAGTCTGAATATCTCCTTCATGAATATGTTGGCGATATCTATTGCCTTGCAAGTCGATTTGAGGGGGATAAAATGGGCGGACTTGCTCAATTTATCCACCACTACCATGATGGCATCATTCTGTTTGGTCAATGTTTGTAATCCGGTGATGAAGTCCATGGAAATGGTTTCCTATTTCCATTCCGGGATTGGCAGAGGTTGTAATAATCATGTTGGGTGTCGGTGTTCTTCTTTAACTTGTTGGCATTCTATGCATTTGGCTAAGTACTCAGCTATGTCTTTCTTCAATCCAGGCCAATAGAATTGTTTCCTGGTGGTCGTGATCATCTTCTAGTATCCTGGATGACCAGTATATGGTCTTTTATGTAGTTCATCCATTATGAACCTCTTCAAGTCATCACAATCTGGAATATACAATCGGTTATTGTAAGTTAGAAGAACTCCATCTATCATCTGGTAGCCTTCATACTTTATCCCTGGGGGTTCTTACTCCAGGTACGAGGTCACAGTCTAGAAGAATGTGTCTGTTTCCTGTGCATTCCTGACTCTTTCTTTGACATTGGCTCGCAGGTGCTCACCGCTGCCAGGTGAATTGTTTTCATACTTCTACTAAGGGCATCAACCACCTTATTTTATTTTCCTTTAACATGTTTGATTTCAAATCAAATTCACTAAGGATGGCCATCCACCTAGCTTGTCTGGCATTGAGTTTTGGTTGGTCAAATAGATATCATAATCCACAGTGGTCTATCATAAGTACAAATTTCCTTCCCAGGAGGTAATGCCTCCACATTTTTAAGGCGTGCACTATGGCGGCTAGCTCTAGATCATGGGTCACATAATTGACTTTGTGCTCATTCAATTGTTGGGATTCATAGCAGACCACACTTCCTTCTTGAATAAGGACTCCTCCGATCCCTTCCTTGCAGGCATCTGTGCACACTAGGAAGTCAGCTTCAGGATCGGCAATGTTCAACATGGGTGCGTGGGTTAGTAGATGTTTTAGGGACTGAAGCCTTTCTTCGCATTTTGGGGTCCAAAGGAATTTAAATCCCTTCTTCTGGAGGGCAGTGATTGGACAACCAATCTTGGAGAATCCTTTTATAATCCTCCTATAGTATTCTTCTAAGCCCATAAAGGATCTAATATCTGAAACATCCTTTGGGGTAGGCCATTCCATGATAGACCTAATCTTGTCAGGGTCTACTGCTACTCCCTCTTCAGATATGACATGGCCCAAGTAATGTATTTGCTTCTGGAAAAAGTCGCACTTGCTAAATTTGGCATAGAGTTGATGTTCTCTTAGCACTTGAAGCACAAGTCTAAGATGTTCCTCATGTTCCTCTCTATTCTTGGAGTAAATTAATATATCGTCAATAAAAACCAGTACAAATTTGTCTAGGAATTTGCTGAGAACTTTGTTCATTAAAAACATAAAAGTGGCAGGGGCATTGGTCAATCCAAATGGTACTACCACATACTCATAGTGACCATATCTCGTCCTGAAGGCAGTTTTGTGGATGTCTTCACCCTTGATTCAGACTTGATGGTATCCAGATCTCAAGTCAATATTTGAGAATATGGAAGCACCTCCCAATTGATCGAACAGGTCATCGATCATGGGTAAGGGGTACTTGTTCTTTATGGTTACCTTATTGAGTTGTCTATAATCTATGCATAGTCGGAGGGTACCATATTTCTTCTTCACAAACAGGACTGGTGCTCCCCATGGAGACACGCTGGGCCGGATATAGCCTTTGTCCATCATTTCTTTTAGTTGTAGTTTAAGCTCAACTAGCTCGGGTGTGCTCATCTTGTAGGGTGTCCTAGACACTGGCACCACTCCTGGTGCAAGTTCTATCGAGAAGTCAATATCCCTTCTCGAAGGTAAACCCGGTACCTCTTCCGGAAATGCATCTCTATATTCTCTTAGTGTGCGGTGATCTTCGAGGCCAGGTTTGTCATCTTCAAATGATTCCAACACCTGTATCGCATATAATGGACACCCCTTTCTGCAATACTTTCTCATTTGAAGAGCTGATATTCGTCTCACCGAGACAGGTTTTTGGATCCCTTGAAGGGTTATCCTTCTTCCTTCTTCACTTACACATTCTAAGGTTTTATGGTAACAGTCCATTCTGGCTTTATATGTGGCTAGCCAGTCCATACCAATCAACAGGTCATACGATCCTAGGGGTAATACGTTAAGGGTTGCTTGGGTGGGGAATTCACCCATAGTGAATTGGCAAGATGGTATGACCTCCATTACTTTTATTTTGGAGCCGGTGGCTAACTGTACCAACCATGGTTTGGCATGTTTATGTGGCTGTAATTTACACTTATCAACAACCTTAGGGGCTATATAACTCAAATTTGAACCAGGGTCAATTAGAATAGACACTAGATGGTTGGTGATCATACCTTCCATCTCCACCACTGAAGCTTGGTGGTCATCTTGTTTATTATCCAAGGCTGCATAAATTTGTGGCACGCTCCTGGCCACATCATTGACGGTGGTAGCTTCTTGAACGTTGTAAATTCTCTGACTATTCTGTTGTCGGTGCGGGCAGTCCCTCAGTAGATGTTCTTCTCCACAACCCTAACATTTCAAGGGTTCTTTCTTCAGGTTATCAATATTTCTTGGGGTAGATCCAAAAGGTTTATTTCCGCTTTGGGAGGGGAAATTTTGCTGGTGTACACTTCGGGTTGGGAAGCTCATCTTTGAGTCCTTTTTATAGTTTTTAAATATTGGGGATTTAAACCACTTTTTCTGGAATCCAGAACTATTCTTCTGCTTCCATCCTTCACGAGGTTCTGTCCGATGCCCAAGCTATTCATAACAATATCTTGCCTTTCGGATAGTGTCTTCTAGGGTCTTTGGCTCGTCAAACTCAATCCTGTTCTGATAGTCCTTAGGTAGTCCACTGATGAATCGTTGCACCTTTTCCTTTTCTTCTTTTATATAGGGTACGTACCTCAGTAACTCGAGGAATCTACTGACATATTCCTCTATGGTGCATTGCCCCAGCTCTAGTTCATAGAATTCTTTAGTCTTTTCGTCGAAATACTTTTCTGACAGATACTTCTTCCTGAAGTATTTCTCAAACCGTTCCTAAGATAGGTCTTCTTCGTGAATCCCTTTGACGTTTTTAAGGTCTTCCCACCAAATGGAAGCCTTCCCATTCAGGTTAAAAGTGGCTACTCGGGCCTTCAAGTTTTCCGAGAAGTCATGGACTCTGAAATACTTCTTTAGTCCAAGTAGCCAAGCCTTCGCTTCCTCTCCCTTCTTTATTTCACCATCGAAAGAGGGTGGTTTGGCCTTCTTGAATTCTTCGAGATTATGTTCTTTGGAATGATTTCTCTTCTTCCATTTTCTTCGGGAATAAGAACTAGTCCTACTACTAGAAGATCCCTCTGAGTCACCAGTTTCCTTTCTAGAGGAATCGTCCGATGCTTGTCCCTTATCTCTGGGGTGGACATTTATCGAGGTGCTCCTCCCAGTGTGGCCACTTAAAGGACCATGTTTCTGCATCCCCGGTGGGCTTCGACTTCTCTTTTTCTGTCGTTGGTCCACGTGACTAGTGTCAGGTCCATGCTGCAATTGTCTTTGTATGTCAGATAAACTCTGCAGGAAGACTGCATTAATTTTCGTTTTCTTCTCTTGCTCTTTTATCAACCTCTTGTTGTTGGCCTTGCAGCTCCGTAGTTCGACCATGAGGCTTCTTACAGTCTCAGCTAGATATGGAGGGTCTCTACCACTCTCCTTTCATTAGACTCTTCGTCTCTATTGTGGGAGCCATCCCCCACTTCGTGGTGCGTCACCATTCTATGCGTCTACAGTTTTTCGCGGCTGATCGTCCGCTTGTTGTGCAAGAAAAACACTTGTTGTTAGTCAACATTATATTCATTCACAATCAATGCATAATTCATATTTTTCAAATGCATACACACAATAGGAAGTTTCATTCTTAACTTCGGCTTTTAATAAAGGGGGTTAAGGTAGAGGGTTACTCCTTTTAAGAGTACTTCAAATGGATTTTCTACGCAACTCGTTCATGAGCCCAAGCAGTCCAAGTGTTGTAACCATGCTCTGATACCAATTTGTCACACACCCACTATGACAACTAAGATTTTTCTCTTTTTTTTGTGTCTTTTCTTCGAGGGACAGAATCCTCGAATTTCTATGGGGCCTAGTGTAGACCATCCCTTCCCTTATCCTCCTCCATGTGATCATTGGATATGACCACAGGCCTTACCAAAAAGGTGTTTCCGACTTTCGCGATTCGATAAATCGCGATGCAAGCGTTCTCCTATTTTCTATCTTTCGAAATGTCGAAACCCGAAAGGGTCTAACATATCCTTAGCTCTTCCCTTGGGTCACTTTTCCTATGACCGGTCCTATGACTTGGTGCTATTCCTTTAAATGCTTTTGGGGTTTTGCAATTCGGGGAATCGCGATGCAAGCGTTCCTCCTTTCCCTTTTGAATCCCCGGAACCTGAAAGCCTAGTATCATCCGGATCTATGGTCCAGATCGTCGACTTGATCAATGGCCCGGATTAAATCCTGACATTCTACCTTTCGATATTTCTGGCGAGGTCTTCACTCCCATTCCTCTGATGTCCAGAACCCCAGTGGCCTTAGATCTTTTCCACGCGTCCCTACAAATGGACGGTCTAGATTATTTCGAGACTCCTCCTTCCTACCACAAGACCCTGTCCGGTGACCTAAGGCTCATTCACAGAGCGCATCGGGGTTTTGAGTATCGGGATTTCACGAATGGCGAAGACGAGGGGTCTTTCCCTTGGGTTTCCCAGGTGCCAAAACGCCGAAACCTATTCACGCTAATCCAATTCAGGGTTTCACATATCGGGATTTCGCGACTGGCGAATACGAGGGAACTTGCCCTTGGGTTTCCTGGGTGCCGAAACGCCGAAACCTATTCATGCTAAACCGATTTGGGGTTTCGCATATCGAGATTTCACGACTGGCGAATACAAGGGAACTTGCCCTTGGGTTTCCTAGGTGCCAAAACGCCGAAACCTATTCACACTAAACCGATTTAGGGTTTCACATATCGGGATTTCGTGACTGGCGAATATAAGGGAACTTTCCCTTGGGTTTCTTGGGTGCCGAAACGCCAAAAACTATTCACGCTAAACCAATTCGGGGTTTCTCATATCGGGATTTCGCGACTGGGGAATACGAGGGAACTTGCCCTTAGGTTTCCCGGGTGCCGAAACGCTGAAACCTATTCACGCTAAACCGATTCGAGGTTTCGCATATCGGGATTTCGCGACTGCTGAATATGAGGGAACTTTCCCTTGGTTTTCCCGGATGCTGAAATGCCGAAACCTATTCACGCTAAACCGATTCAGGGTTTCGCATATCGGGATTTTGCGACTGGCGAATACGAGGGAACTTGCCCTTGGGTTTCCTGGGTGCCGAAACGCTGAAAACCTGAGAGAACCACTCTCTCTTGTACACGGTTTCCAGACTCAAATCACATGATCCTTCAGCGGCTTCTTGGGTGATTATCCCTAGGCTTGGTGACCTGACTGAAAAGCCTTCCTAAATCACTGAGCTATGAACTCTGTGACAGGGGTGAAGTAAACTCGTGGGTTTACTAAAACGATAGTCTTTTCAAGGAACTCACTCCGGCTCTAAAATGCGAGGGAACTTCCCAGAAGGAGGTGCCTTCGGAAAATCAAACCAGGGCATAGCATGAGTCAAGTAAATGGGAAAAATCTCAAGGGAAGAGACTCGTAATATGAACTTATTCATTATATACATAAACCGATTATGGTCATATAAGTATAAGAATGCATCCATTTTTTCCGATCAAAACACCAGGAAAACACTTCTATACAGAAACCATTTATGAGTGTACAAACATGAGCATGCATCCAGGATATTCAATTCAAGATACAAGATATAAACACTTATCATAAAACACCAGGTGTGACGTGATTACTGAGAGGGGTGCTCGTTTCCACCCAACCGTAGGCTCAGTGACTCCGAACGGATTTGCCACTAGCCACCCCCGAGCTAGACCACGATGCTTGAGATTTTGTCTCCTACTTCCAGCTCAATGGAAGTCAAGGACGAAGGTTACTCTCCTTCTCCTCTATTCATAACTCCCTGTATTTCGAGATCTCCTTCGGTTCTCTTCCACGATCCCTGTCGTGCGTGTTCTCCTCTCCTCCTTACCACACTTCCTCTCTTTCCTTTTCTCTTCAAGATTGAGTGTGGCACGAATTTCCCTGTTTGTGGTCAGGTATGGGAGATGTTACGAATGGGTGGTTCACCCCCATCCCCTCATTAACTCTTGAGGAGCCTCCCCACCTACCAATCTGATGGGAAATATATTCCAAGGTCAGAGAGCTGCTTTGATCTTTGAGCAAGTAAAAACCAGTACGGTACTGGCCCAGTGGAAGTTAACACAACCATTCTAGGTCCCTTCCACCACCTCTCATTAGCCATCATGGTCTCTTTTAACACATTCCCCTCCCAACAGTCATGCAACACATAATCATAACACAATTTACATTCATCGACCTTTTATACAAAGGTCTGTCAAATCAAACATTCACATCTTTTAGTTTTCAATAGTTCTTGGCCAATATAGTTATTTTTATAGACTGGGGGAAACAGGGCGTTACGCATATCCTGGAAGTACTGGCAATATTTTCCAAAAACCATTCAAAATCTAATTGAGGTGCAATTGCAACCCATAATTTCCACCTTGGGTAGATAAAACCTAGAATTTGGCCACTAATTCACCTCGATCAAGCACGACATTTAGATTTTCAGCCTCATAAATCGGTCAGAGGTTGGATGCTTTCCAAGAGTTGGGTGACCCAAGGAGGCATTCACAGAACAACTGGACCTTGACCTTCGACACTTTAAAGGTGTCTCCCTACCTTATTGTGTAGGAATGCTTGATTGGGAGGATTTTGGTACCCTATTTCGCAACTTTCTAAGTTTCAATGAAAACTAATGATAGGGAGTTATTTGGATACCTATCCCCAAAATCGTAACTTAGACTACAATTTTATTTTGGTGTTCCTCCCGTGGAGGAAAGAAAATGTGTTGTTTATGGTTTCTTTTATGATGTGAAAGTAGGCTGTGAACTTGGGGTAATGGGCCAACTTCGTTGTTTAAAAGTGGTGTGGAGAAAAGATTGACACTAAACCAATGAATCCCTTCTAATTCTCCCATATTTCTTATGGGCATAGGGAGAAGAACATACTACAGTTTCAAGTATATAGTAAAACATATTTCGAATATGTGATGTGTGCAAGAAGTGATAGTGGATGATGAATTTTAATAAGTTAAGTGAGAAAATTTTGGCATGTGGAAATCGCTTGGTCCTTTACAATTGTTTCTTACTTCTAACTTACTAGATTTCACAAACAATCCTTGAAAAATTTGACAGAGCCCTAGGTAACTAGAATGGTGGAAATGTGAGTCCTTACTCTTGAGCTTTAATCTCCCTAAAATGTTTCTTAATCTAAGAAATATTTGAAACTATTCCTAGATTGTGAACATGTGGGCATGTGTGGGCCCTTACAATTCTTTAAATGTCCTAAGTGATTTACTCTAAAAATTTGAAACTATCCTAAGGTTGTGCACATGTGCGCATGTATGGGCCCTTACAAACCTTTTAGAATATGTTTCAAAAAACAAACTAAGAGGTATTGACCTCTTCTAAAATGAATGATTTTCATGGATGATTTTAGGGGCTAAATTTCGCTCATGGGCTAATTTTCCATGGTTTTTCCCAAAATAAGATTCACTATTCTAAAAATGATTCGCCCAAATTCTATAGGATAAAATTATTTTACCTTTAAAATCGCCAAAAAATTATACAAACTATATAAAATCCTTAGAAATTTGAATATTTTTACAAAAATATTGCCAAACATTTTATAGTTGGCATATGAAGGATTAGTAAGATTCGCCAAGGTTTTTGCATTTTAAAATAATTTCCATAAAATCATCCCTAATGATTTTGTTGAAAAATAAGCAAACTAAGAGGTATTGACCTCTCTTAAAATGATTGATTTAGTTGCAAAAGAAGCAAGCTAAGAGGTATTGTCCTCTCGTAAATATTGATTTTAAAGGGAGATGAAGGTTTCTTTTTGGAATCTCTTTTTCTAATTTCCAAGATCACATAAGGGTGCGAGGAAAGAGCATACTCCAAGATTGTCCAAATAGTCTTTTCTAGTCCCTAGTTTAATGTGATGTTTTGTAAAAGGAAAGCTTTCAATTTTTGAAATTCAAATGCTAAACTTAAGCCATCCATGTGGTAACCAAGGAAACAAAAAATGTTATGGTTCTTTTTAATCCCCATATATGTCTGTGTGTGACTAAGTTATCTATGAAAGAATGAATCTCAAGCCTTCTTTTTGTGGCTGTTACAAAGCGCATAAAATAAATCTAAGATATTGGGAATTTTTTTTTGCACAGTTGCATGGATCCACGTAGGTTTGGGCTCATCAATTGCACAATTTGCATGGATTAAAGTTGTGTGGTTCTACGCGATTATCGCGTCTGTTCTGCCCGAACTCGCGCACATGCAGAGAAATGGTGGGCTAGAAATTTAAATTGGATTATATTGATCAAAGGACAAATTACTACATCTGTGGGTTGGACTGAGATAGTTTTGATCCCTGCAAACATAAATGAGTGAGAAAGAAATCTCTAATAGCCTAATTGGGGAGGATTTTGATCCTTTTCCCAAATATGGTCGCCAATCTGTTGGGCTCTTTTTGTCACTTGGGTGAGCAAAAAGAGGTCCCTTAACTATATAGTTAGGATAGAGAAACAACACAACAGTTTTTTAGATGATTAGTGGCTCAACTAAAGAGAAAACAAGAAATAAACAATAAGGAAAAAAAACTAAACTAACAATGTAAAAACTCAAATGGATGCATGAAGGAGATACAAGAAATAACTATCAAATGAGAATTATCTTTGAAATGATAACACCTAGGAGAAGTATGGGAACTTATGAGTCCCCTCTTCCTCCTTGGGAGGGCTCTTGAATCCCCTAAATACAAATTTTCCTCTCTTATAAAAATGGCTTATAATGGAAATACAATGGTGACGACTTGATTGTTGGACTTCTCAAGAGGAGAGAAGTGCAACACTTGTTATGAATTCTCAAAGATTTCTAGGAGAAGGATGGATACTCTAAGACAAATTGAACAACATAACAATACTCAAAATTCTTCGTCTTGTTTGCACACTTTGGTCATGTATTTATAGGGCTAATGCAATCTTTTTCTTAGCTTTCTCATAGTGTTAATGGGATCCCTTTGAAGGTACTACCCATCCTTTTAGTAGCCCCAATGAAAAAAATCATGCTGATTTTGTGCTCTTGTCACAGTACACTTCGACCTGGAAGTGATTGAGGCCCAACCAAGTGAGTTAATGCATTGTTTTTTCATCTGCGTGGGTCCTTGATCCGAAATCGGATTCAGCAGGCTGTCAGGGCATGAAAAATGCTCAAAAATGAAAGTGCTCGGAATCCGACGAAACCAACACCATTGCGTCTGGCTCGTCTTCCTGATTCCGGTGGTATAATTTTTATCGCAAACGGAGTCCCGATGAGGAAGATATCGCATTCTGTCCGCCGAGCCAAACAGGCAAAATTTTGGAATGCTGACTGTACCTGTCCGTACAGTCCGTACAGACACGTGTCAGTCCGTATAGTGACGTGGCGGCCGTACAGTGACGTGGCAGGACCGTACAGGACACATGGCAGCTCCTGGGCGTGACACGTGTCATGCATATTTGGCAATTTCGGTGTACATGTGGGCCAATTGGGATGTGACACGTGTCACCACTGAGAAGGTGACACGTGGCACATGATGACGTCAACATCCTACGTGGCAGGCTGACGCAGCATTGACTGGACCATACGGTGAAGACGTGGCAAGTGTTGATTGGTTCATGACTGGCGAATCAGGAGACGACACGTGTCAAATATTGGGCAAATGTTATGAGGACACGTGGCCCAATCGGAGGGCGCCACGTGTCCCCTCATTTTTGGTCTATGTTTGGTTTAT
>ML788468.1:828491-862813 GCA_009831015.1 Picea engelmannii
TTGTTTGACTTGAGAAGAACGGATGATCATGATCTATTTTCATGGTCATAATTGTTACTGGTTGTCATAATTGTATTCAGTTTCTTCATTCTCGATATGATTAGTTAGTACACTGTTATTAAAACTTTGTTTTAATTTTCAAAGTTACAAATTCAATATTTAATTGAATTTAATTAAAATGACTTCAAAACACACATCATATCCATGTGATAAAGATTTGGAAATTGCCAATCTTCCTGATAAAATATGATAAAGATTTGGAAATTGCCAATCTTGTTGATAGCCATAAGGTGGCTTTGATCATAAAAAGTTGTATAAAATATATTTATAAACAAAAAAATATGGTATATTTAAATTTAAATAAAAGGTGTATATGTAATATATATTTTAAGTTTTTTTATTAATATTAGGTTAAATGTCAATCAAGTAGTATTTGGTTAATGTATAGAATTAAAATTAAATGTTATTAAAAAACATATCATTTTATTGAAGTAATTTTCAGTGATACTGATTTTTTTTTAGATACTGTTTAGGTTGAATCTTTTTTTTAATTATGAAGATATAAAACTGTTTCTCATTGGTTAAGAATTCATTTTCTTTGCCATCCTTATGGGCGATCTGGGAAAACGTCTCTGCAAACTGGAGCAACAAGTTGAAGAGCTTACTAAGGCACTTTGCAAGATTTCGGAAGCTACAGCAGCCTCCAAAATCGGGTAAGGAAGATAATCGATAGTGGGCTTTGGCCAATAGCCCTCAAGGTTCTCGAGAAATTCCAGCAGAAGTCATCTATTTCATTAAATAGTAGTTTAAGCTACCATTCGTTTGGGAACCATCCGAATTTAGAATTTTGGATTTTGTCTGTAAGGTTAAGAATACAAGCTGGAAGATGGAATACAGAGCAGTAGTTCTGATTTTGCAATGTAAGGGTTAGGCAGCCCTCTCTGCCAGATATTAAATAAAGCTCTATAACCGTTCCTGTTAAAAAAAATAAGAATTCAATTTCCTTAAACTTAAGGAAATAAGTTAAGGACAATCAATAAGATTGGAAGTATGCCCCTTTATGAACATGGGTTTTTTTCTTGAATAACGGTGATGAGTCAATCCACATTTGCAAATAGATGGTTGTCATCACCACCATTGGAATTTCAAAACTAAATAGCCCATCAAATTTGATGGCTTTGAGGACCACGTGTCAGTTTTGACAGTTTTAATGAATATTGTAGATGGTTTTGAGAAATTTTTAACCATATTTGAAGGGCAAATTGCCTTGTAAATGACAATTTGCCAATATCAAATTCCATCTCATCCATTAACCACCAAGTTATAATAAATTTTGCCACCTTCATATATATATAAATGGTAAAATTTATCATAATTTGATGATTAATAGATAATTAATTTAATTATAATTATAATAAATTTTAACACATTCATATATATATAATATATTTTTAAGATCAAAAACATATACCAAATTGATGTATAATTATATTAATTATAATTATATTAATTTTATTAATGTATTTTGAATTGAGAAAATTGTATTATTATCATACAACTTAACATCAAACTACCAATGTTGTTGCTTAAAAAAAGACATAAGTAAATTTCCAAGCCTGCTAATGCAGCTTGAATATTCCATTAATAAATTAAACTCTCCACCTGCCGACTTTTGATTGAAGAAGATCAAACAAGCCGGTCCACTTTTTGTGAACATTGTGTTGGAGTGGGTTGCTCCATTAATAAAGTAAAATGGTTGCTCTGGTCCTGTTCCCCGCAACGAACTCTTCAATTTCTGGAGCTACCTCCTTCAACCGGTGCTCGATTAAATTAGATCATGCCTGCCTTGACCAGCACCCGTTTTATATGTAGTTTTCAAAAAAATTATTATTTTCAATAATATGGTGTTTTTAAAAAAAAAATTGAAAAAATATTTAATTGAAATTGAAATAAATTGATTCTTCGTTAAGTATGTTAATGGTATAAGATTCAGAGCTATTTGGTAGGAGTAAAAGTCTGCTCTCCTATGAATCATTAGGAAAGTTATTTATTTTAGGTGGTCATGGTTTTTCTTGAATAATGATTATGAATCAACCTACATTTGCAAATACAAATAATGAAATCTCAATTCTTTGTTGCTTAAAATACCTTTTTGAATACATAAATAAATTCAACACCCTAAAAAACTCTTGAAGCTTTTAAATTATATAATTCAATAATTCAAATCTACATTTTCAATAATTCTTAAAAAAATTCTAACAAAATAAATTTTAATAAATATATTAATTTACATAAAATACTTTTCAATGGCAACATGACTGAACCTATTGACTGCCCATTGATTGCAGTGAGTGCCCACAGAAACCCAAACGTGCATACAAGATATAGATGGCCCACCCTTGACATTTGATGTTAAGATGCCTTGTATGTCTGCTTGCTCGGGTCATTCCAACCATTCCAACTAATGAAGTCCGTTACTCATTCCCCTCTAGGAATAAGATGGCTTGATCTTTTTGTGGTCTCTTCCTATTTAATACGAAGTTGTTATTTATTTTCATGTACTTGTGGTTTTCCTCTCTACAATTTAATGGGTGAGTTAGTTGCATCTTCGGTCATTGAATAAATATGTAAAATAAAATATTTATAGAATATAGAAAATTTTACATCTTAATGTTTATGTAAAATAACAATTATTATCAAGTAATTTTAATTTTAATTAAATTTAATCATTTTTTATATTAAGTTATTTTTCTCAAATTTAGGAAATTACTTGATTATCTAAGTATTTGTCATAATTAAGATATGTGGTGTTGCATTTGTCATTATCAAATAATCAAAGTTTGTAGTGGTGCATGTTTTATGTATAATTATAATTAAGGATATACATGAAGCATAGTTTACTTTACGTAAAAACATATTTACCATATTAATTTTGAGCCAAACATCTTTATTCCACATACAATGCTATCAAAGTATGTGGTGATACATGTTATCAAAGTATAAATATAACTAAGGATATACACGAAACATAGTTTATCTTAAGTAAGAACATGTCTACCATGTTAACTTTGAACAAGACATTTTTATTCCACATACAATGTTGGGGTAAATACCTTAATTAAATTATATCTTTCTTCCTTAACTAAGGGTTATTTTATTTAAAACTATACCATGTTAACTTTGAGCAAGACATCTTTATTCCACATACAATGTTATAGGGTAAATACCTTAATTAAATTATATCTTCCTTCCTTAACTAAAGGTTATTTTATTTAAAACTAAGGATTATTTTATTCAAAACTTTAACTTTGAGCGAAACATCTTTATTCCACATTAAATGCTAGGGTAAATACTTTAATTAAATTAAATCTTCCTTCCTTAACTAAGGGTTATTTTATTTAAAACTAAAGATTATTTTATTCAAACCTTTAATGATCAAATAATTGGATAAGTAAAATGCTTTCCAATAATCTTTATTAAAATTAGATTAGATTAGAGATTAAAATTATTATAGATGATTATCTTTTTATTCATTGAAAAAAATCAAATTAGAGTAAAGAATTATTTCGATCTACCTTTCCTATATTTATTCATTATTTTCTTTTTTAATTAGATGTAATATCAATAAGGAAGATATGTTTATCATATCAATTTCAATAATTAATTTAATTTTTTCCCAGACATGTTATAAGTTTTCTATTTTTCATTATGAATTATCTATAAAAGAAGAGATTTAGAATAAGCTCACTACATTTGTTATTATCTAAACTTATTAGAAATTTGGTGTACTTGACAATAGAAGTAGTGACTTTCTTGCTTATCAAATTTAATGAATTGTAAAACACACTTAGAGATACGATTGATGTTATACCTTACACTCTAATCTAGTTAATATATATAACATATATGTTATATATATAGCATTTACACTCTAGATTAGAGTTAGTATATTGAGCTCAAGAAATCAATGATTAGATATAGTAAATATTCATCAATAGAATGCATTGTTGCACAAATAGAAACAATAACCACATATACCTTATTAGCTTGGAATAGGAATGCACAATAGTGGAGAACCCTAGTTAAATAGGTAAAACTATAATATCTCAAAATAAAGTGGTTAGGAATTATGATTATGTTACAATGCTTGGAATAGGAATGCACAATAGTGGAGAACACTAGTTAAATAGGTAAAAGTGTAATATTTCAAAATAAAGTGGTTAGAAATTATGATTATGTTAAGATGCTTGATGTATTAGTATAAATGGGAGTTTATCAGTTATTCAAACTCTTTAATGAAATACTTTATTGTAGCATGCTTAGTGATACAATAACAAAACCAATAAAAAAGGTGGCTAGTTTTTTTTAAATAGCACTAAAATATTTCTAGATAAATGTTAAATCAATTTCAAAATGTTCAATTAATTTACTTTTGCCTTAGTATATTGTAAGTTTTCAAATTTTCACAATGGATTATCCATGAAACTAGAGGCGTGGAAGAAGCTCACTACATTTGTTATTAACTAAACTTATTATGAATTCAATGTACTTGAGTTATTATACAATAGAAGTAATGACTTTTTTGCATACGAAATTTACTAAATACTCACTAAGAGAATGTATTGTTACACAAATAGAAACAATAACCGCATATACCTTATTACTTTGAGATATGAATGCACAATAGTGGAGAACTCTAGCTAGATAGGTAAGATTGTAATATCCCAAAACAAAGTGGTTAGGAATGATGACTATGTTACAATGCTTCATGTATTAGAATAAATGGGATTTCTTTTGTTATTCAAACTCTTTAATGAAATATTTTATTGTAGCACACTTAGAGAAACAATAACAAAACCAACCAAAAATATTGGCCATTTTTTTTAAATAGCATTAAAATGATTCTACATAAACACTACCATTGCAATCCCCTTCCAAGGGACACCTTAAGGTCTATGCACAACATCATCAAACTGCATTCACCTTCCAACCTCTAATTATATTATTCATACAATTAGTTCCTTACTTCACAAATGTAACATCCTCGCTAAAATCCCCAATTTAATTAATGCTTAATGTAGATATAGTGTATGGTTGTGGCCAGGTGATGGAATATGCAAATTGTATTTCTAAATGTAAATAAACAAAATTTTATAACAGTTGTTAGGGGGACATAGAAAGAGATGGGAGTTGGGTTTTCCACAAGTGAAGTGAGTGTCTAAGAGGGGTCCAAGGGGGGGAATTATTTATGGGTATTGATTCAAACCCACTTTCCTGAATTTTATCATTAGGGATGGCCTTTTATTTTCTAGTTGAGTGTATGAGATCCCAATCATTTAACTCATGTAAGAGGGTGGGTGTACAAAGTCACATCCCATAGTTATTGGGAGCATAAGGCTAAAGTACAATCATCATTGGGCAGAGTGAGTAGTCAACTAGCTTGGGAAAATACAGGAAATCTATATGAGCATAAAAAACAATTATTTTTAGGTATGTTTTTGGCATGAACAACAAGCAAAGAATATGACAAAGAGCACTGGAGTGGGAGAAAGAAAGTTGGGAAAATTTTGGAGCATTTTTTGAGCTAAAGACTAAAGAAACAAGTTGTGAGGCTTGTCAAAGAACTAGGTTGTTATACCTAAAGAGTGAACTCGTGTGTGAGTTGCATTGTAACAACAAATGATTGTTGTTGTTTTCCTAATAGTTTTCCTAGCAATGAGTTCCCTTGAGTTCCCAATAGAGATATTCTTGATTACATGTGCCATAGGGACCCCGATAAATGAATGGGACACCTAATTGAATAAGAGAAGAAAAGGAGTACATTCCTTGGGTTGGTCAGGTCAAGAGGAAGAGAGATGGTAGTAATCAAGATAGCTGTAGGAGAATACCAATGGGTTGTGAGATATCTGAGTCGTTTGTGGAGAATGAGAGACACCCTTTTCTTGTGGATTCTGAGCCCCGTCTTGGGGGTGACTTTCCATTGATATTTAGAACAAAACATCTATGGTTAGGTGGAACGTACATCCCCAATAGGTGGTTGCACAATTGTTTTAAAAAGATAAGTGTTTTCCTATTTTTATGAGTTATTTCCTGAGTTTAATTGTTGTTCTTAACTTTGTGTATGTCATAACTTTCTGCTCACTTCTATAGGGAAAACAATCACTTGCCTAAGCCAATTTAGTTGCTTGGAAGTCAAAATTCTAACTTTCTACACACACTACAAGTTTTGCACTGTGTAGTGCCAATATTCAATGTGCACGTAAGTGGTTTCCTCGCTTAGCTAATTTTCCATATTTCCATCTTGTGACCATTGCACAACAAAACTTAAATTTCTACTCAAAACCTAGAATTGGGAAATAAGTAGTCATCAGAAAGGTATTGAGGAGAATCCATATATCAACCTAGAAAATTTATTTGAGTAGCATGAGTTATATTCAAATCAAAAGAAGATGACTGGTGGCATTAAAGAGAAGAAAAAATGCAATATTTTTCTAGAACTGTATATGTATATATGTTTGGCTAACCAAAAATTTATTGCATGCACATTTTCTTATAGAATTAGAGGTCAAGAAAACAAATCTGGTTCTTATATCTTACAAGTATGAAGAGTAGGTCATAGTTTTGCATGTCAACATGGAAAACGATGAGACATAGTGTAATGGAAGAAGAGATGAGAAGGAGCATGTAACTATGAGAAGCATGCAAAGATAAGTGCAAAGGTATAGGGCAAACAATGAGAAGATTATGAAATCTCAATGGGAGATACTATGGATTATGAACATGTTGCATTGACAGGGCAATAAACACTCTGGCACAAAGAAGGTGGATAGTGTTAGAATTGTGATAACATCCAGATCCCATAATAGGAGGGATGAGCACGGTTATGATAGGTAGTCACAGAGTATGATCATACAACATCATTCCCTAGAACAATCCACTAGAATATCTCATGTGAGTTCAGTTCTAGGGAGCAACCCAAGTGTGTCTCTTGTTAGGAGGCAGAGGAGAAGGCTCGAGGAAAAGATTTTGGAAGGTGAACTCAGGAAAATCAAGACACCAAATTTCAATGGTGATCATAGGAAGGGAGAATAGGTCGAGGACTGGCTATTGGAAATGAAGAAATATTTCCAACTGCATGGTTATACCTTAAGGGAAGAAACAATAATTGCAACCTACCACTTGTAAGGAAAGGAAGCCATGTGGTGGGCTCAGCTTAAGCAATTCAATCACCTTGATGAGAGAAAAGTATCATGGAGGTAGTTCAAAGGATATTTCCAAGAGAAATATTTGTCCAAGCATTACTATGAAAAAAGATGAAATATTTATTTGAACTCAAATTGGTAAGTATGACAATGGATGAATATGAGAATAGGTTCTTTGAGTTACTGAAATATGTTGGCGTCATCAAGGATGAAAAGGTCAAAATCCAAAGGTTTATGAGTGGGTTACCTTCCTTCTATAGTGACAAGATACATTATGATAACTCTAGGACTTTGGAGGAGGACATAAGAAGAGAAAAACACATTTATGAGCATAGGAGAGGGAGGTCAGTTTTCCAAAAAATATTGGGATGACAAGATGAACAGAAAGAGGGATCAAAGGAATAAAGGTTTTAAGACACCCTTTTTAAAGAAAAACTCACAAGAAAATCAACAAGGACAATCAACCCAAAATGAACCTAGGATGGTATATTATTTTGGGAAAAGGCCAAGGAAATAATCTGTGCAATGCTCGGGATGTGAGGGAAATCACTTATATAGGGATTTCCCTTGTAAAAGAATGAGGTCTTTCCACAACATTCAATAGGCTGAAATAGTTGAAGACATGGGAGGAAACATGTCAAGGATTTATGCCTCCTTGGACAACAAGAAAGAAAAATATCATTCCCCCATGATTGAAGTGGAAGGTAAGATTGATAACCAACCCATAGAAATTGTAATTGATTATGGAGCTATCCATAGTTACATAAACTCTAACATTGTTGAAAGATTTCATTTATAAAGGAGTAAGCGGAAGAAATATTGGTTAGTTCAATTAGCCAGAGGGGCTAAAAGGAAAATCATTTAGCTAGTTAGAGATTTTTTAATAGACATGAATGGACTCAACACAAAGGTATATGTGAACATCATACCATTTTGTTCATATGATTGTCTAATTGACATGGATTGGTTGGAGAAACACCATCTTGTCCTAGATTGTTACAACAAGATAATATTTTTTCTTGATGAGGAGGGGTAGTAAGGAAAATTTTAAGGCATTACAAGAGTTGTAGTTGTTAAAGAAGTTTCAACCATGCTGCTAAAAAAGAGTTTCAAGAAGGGGTGCCATATTTTTGTAGCCCATATGGAAGAGGAAGCCCGAGATAAAGTGGCAAGTATTGAAGACCATCCAGTATTGAAATATTTTGAAGATGTTTTTGGGGAAATCCAAAGACTATCACCAAAGAGAGACATTGATTTCCAGGGAAAACATTAGGGGCTATATATCGCTCATGGGATAATTTTCCATGTTTATTCCCAAAAAAGATTCACCAATTTCCATTTTTTCTAAAACTTGTTCTCCCAAATTTCATAGGATAAAATTATTTTAACTTAAAAATCACCAAAATTTTATACAAACTATATAAAATCCCTAGAAATTTGATATTTTAAAAAAAATATCACCAAATATTTTATAGTTTTTATATTAAAGAATAGTAAGATTCGACAACGTTTCTACATTTTAAAATAATTTTCCATCATAATTTATCCCTAGCGATTTCTCTATTGATTTAGTTCTAGGAGTTTCCCCAGTGTCCAAGACACCTTACATAATGGGCACACCAGAATTGAAAGAGTTGCAGATGCATATTGAAGAGTTTGTTAAAGAAGGGGTATATGTGCCTAAGTGTCTCACCTTGGGTATCCCCAATTCTTTTCATGAAGAATAAATATGGAATCTTAATGTCGTGCATTGATTTCAGACAATTGGATAAGGTCACCATAAAGGAAAAATATCCTTTTCCAAGGATTGATGATCTATTTGATTAGCTTAAAGGTGCAAGAATGTTTTCCAAGATCAACTTGAGATCATACTATCATCACGTGAGGATAAAGGAAAAAGACATCAACAAGAAAACATTCAACACAGGATATGGACATTATGAATTTATGGTAGTGTCATTTGATGATCCAGGTACTCTTCATGCCTGTAAGATATAAGAACCAAATTTTTTTTCTTGACCTCTAATTCTGTAAGAAAATGTGCATGCAATAAGTTTTCGGTTAGCCAAACATATATACATACACAGTTCTAGAAAAATAATGCATTTTTTCTGCTCTTTAATGCCACCAGTCATCTTATTTTGATTTGAATATAACTTATGCTACTCAAATAAATTTTCTAGGTTCATATATGGATTCTCCTCCTCAATACCTTTCCGATGAATACTCATTTCCCAATTCTAAGTTTTGAGCAGAAAGTTAAGTTTTGTTGAGTGATGGTCACAAGATGGAAATATGGAAAATTAGCTAAGTGTGGAAAGGACTTATGTGCACATTGAATATTGGCACTTCACAGTGCAGAACTTGTAGTGTGTGCAGAATGTTGGGATATTTGTTATTTATGGTTGTCTTATTGAGTTGTCTATAATCTATGTATAGTCGGAGTGTGCCATCTTTCTTTTTCACAAACAAGACAGGTGCTCCCCACGGAGATATAATGGGTCAGATGTAGCCTTTGTCCATCATCTCCTTTAGTTGTAGCTTGAGCTCAACCAACTCTGGTGTACTCATCCTATAGGGCGTCCTAGATGCTGGCACAACTCGTGGTGTAAGTTTTATCGAGAAGTCAATGTCTCTTCTTGGAGGTAGACCCGGTACCTCTTCTGGAAACATGTCTTTATATTCTATTGATATGGGGTGGTCTGCTAGGTTTGGTTTTTCATCCTCAATAGATTCCAACACCTGTATTTCATATAAGGGACACCCCTTTCTACAATACTTTTTCATTTGAAGGGTCGATATTTGTCTCACCGAGATAGGCTTCTGAATTCCTTGGAGGGTCATCTTTCTCCCTTCTTCTTTTACACATTCTAAATTTTTATGGTAACAATCCAACTTAGTTTTATAAGCAGCCAACCAATACATACTAATCAACAAGTCATAAGATCCCAGGGGAAGTATGTTAAGGGTTGCTCGGGTGGGCAATCCACCCATGATGAATTGGCAGGTTGGTCTGACCTCTGCCACTTTCCTTTTGGTCCCAATTGCAGTTTACACTTATCAATAGTATGAGGGGCCACATAACTCAAATTATAACTAGGGTCAATTAAAATAGAAGCTAGATGGTTGGCGATCATACCTTCCAGCTCCACTATTGAAGCTTGGTGGTCGGCTTGATTATTGTCCAAGGTTGCATAGATTCATGGCATGTTCCTAGCCACATCATTGACAATGGTAGCTTCTCGGATATTGTAGACTCTCTTACTATTATGTTGTCTATGTGGACAGTCCCTCAACCGATGATCTTCCCCACAACCCCAACATTTTAAGGGTTCCTTCTTTAGGTTATCAATCTTTCATGGGGTTGTCTTAATAGGTTTATTTTCACTTTGAGAGGGGAAATTTTTATGATGCACACTTTTAGTAGGATGGCTCATCCTAGAACCTTTTCCATAATTATTAAATCTTGAGGGTTTAAATCCCTTCTTCTTGAATCCCAAACAACTCCTCTTCTTCCATTCGTCATGAGGCCCTGTCTTATTCCTGAACTATTCATAACAGTACGTCGCCTTCCAAATGGTTTCTTCTAAGGTCTTTGATTCGTTAAACTCAATCGTGTCATGGTAGGGCTGAGGTAATCCAATAATAAATCGATGCATTTTTACCTTTTCATCCTTTATGTAGGGTACATACCTCAGTAGCTCAAGGAATTTATTGACATATTCATCTATGGTGAGCTGCCCCAGCCTGAGTTCATAGAAATCCTTAGTCTTCTCATCCATGTATTTCTCTGACAGATACTAATTCTTGAAGTATTTATTGAACTATTTCCATGACAATTCCTTCTCATGGACTCCTTTCACATTCCTAAGGTCTTCCCACCAAATGGAAGCCTTTCCATTCAGGTTGAAGATGGTTATTCGAGCCTTCAAGTTTTCAGATTAATAATGGAATCTGAAGTACTTCTTTAAACAAAGAAGCCAAGCTTAAGCCTCTTATCCCTTCTTAATATATCCATCTAAAGAGGGTGGTTTGGATTTCTTGAACTCTTGAAGATCATGATTTTTGGAATGCTTCTACTTCTTTCCTTCCCTTTGAGAATGTGAGCTAGCTCTGCTACTATAATATCCTTCAGAGTTGCCAGTTTCCTTTCCAGAAGACTCTTCCGATGAGTGTCCCCTGCCTCCAGGTTGGGCCTTATTCAAGGTACTTCTCCTAGTGTGGTCATGTTTTTGGATCTCAGGTGTACTTTGAATTCTCTTCTCATGTCGTCGGTCCATATGACTAGTTGCGGGTTCATGCTGCAATTGCCTTTGTATGTTGGATAAGCTCTGAAGCAAGACTGTGTTAATTTTTGTTTGTTTTTCTTTCTCCTTTGTCAATCTCTCATTGTCAACCTTGCAACTCTGTAATTTATCCCCAAGGCTCCTTAAAGTTTCAGCCAGATCCGAAGGGGTTTCCACCGCCCTCCTTTCATCAGATTCTTCGTCTCTATTGTGGGAGCCATCCCCCACTTCATGACATGTCACCATCCTTTAGTATTGAATTTTTCCCATGAATTACTTGTTGTAGAGTGCTGACAAAAACACTTATTGTTAGCCAACAGTCTATTCGTTTATGAACAATACACGATTCAAATTCCTTAAATGCACACACACCGTAGAAAGTTTCATTATTTTCCTCGATAATTTTTTTAACCAGACTCTTTAAGAAGGAGGCAAGATAGGGAATCACTCTTACAAGTACTCTAAATATGGTTTTTGAGTGACCCGTCCATGAGCCCAAGCAGGCCAAGTGTTGTAACAATGCTCTAATTCCAATTTGTAACAGACCCGCAGTGGGGCGTAAAAATTTTGTTCTTCTTAAAGGAACAAAATTTTCTATCCATGGTTTCTAATTTTGGAATCGGGGGACTAGCCCCCTTTTTATTTGACGACCATCGTATATCACTGTGGGTTACGGTCGAACACCAATCACATGATTGCGGGCATGGTTAAGAGTGGTTTGAAACCAAACTGTTTTTATCCCTGTAATTCACCACGAGCCACCACATGCCCCTTTCTCAATATTGTGGTTTCGATTGCGGCCTATCCTCAAACTTTTAAAGTTCGAGAAATTTCTATTCTTGCAACTAAACGTGGCCTTTGATCTCACTATATTGATGGTACTTCTGAACTGACGACTCAGATCTATCCTTTTCGAACCTTCCGGTCAAATCCAACCCTTTCGAATCAATGGACATGATTTGTTTCGCGATTTGGGTTTCGGTTTCAACTCTCCAAACTTGCCTCTCATTTTTTCACAATGGATTTTATCCGAAGCTGGTAATCCACTAATGCGTGTCTTTCACAGATCAACAGTTGTGATCCATTTGGGTCTTCAGGATTTTGATTTCTTAATTCTCAACCAAAACCCAAATGCATTTATCTGAAACTCGCGATCCGTCGCCACGTGTCCCTCTGGATTTGACAGTCCAAATTTACTTCAAACTTTGAGTTGTGGGAGTTTAAACTCTCATATTTTTCCTTCTCATAAATATTCTGAAGTGAAAGATCTGCTAACACATGTCCCTTTAAATCAACGACTATGATTGATTTTTCCCTTTGGGCTTCGGGGAATTCAATTCTCAAACCTTTGTTTCTTCCGGAGCAATTTCTCTGAAATGACAGATCATCTACCACACGTCCTCCTCAATTAACGACTCTAACCCACTTCAGGACATCGGATTTCAGAGTTCTCAAATCTCAGTTTTCCTCACGCTCTGTTTCTCCTGGAACGTTTTACCCGAAGTCTGTGATCTAATGACATGTGTCCTCCCAAAGATCGACGACTCTCGACTGCTTCAACTATTCAAGATTCAGCGATTTCAAATTCTTCTCCTTTGTGTTCTCCTAGAGTTCTTCCACCTAGAGTTTACAATCTGTCTCCACGTGCCCTTATGGATCTGACGATCCAGATTCTCTTCATATTTTCGACTCTTCAGCTTTCAGGACTTCAGGAGTTTGTCTCACTCCTCACTTGGAAACCTCTCAAGTTGTTTTCCCTGAAATCTTTGATCTATTGACACATGCCTCCTGATGGCCAACAGACAAGATCTACTTTGGCTCTTCATCTCTTCAGGCTTTGGAATTTTCAAGCTTCTATGCACTCGGTTCTTCCGAGGTCCATTCACCCGGAGAATTTGATCTATTGACAAGTACCCCTCCTTGTGATCAATGACCAGGACCTACTTCGGGTCTTCGGTGATTCTGCTCTCTCCTTGAACACAAAATCAAGCTTAGGAGTTGTGGATCTTGCACCACCTGTCCCTCTTGGTGATGAACGATCCAAATTAACTTCAGGACTTCGGGACTTTGGCCAATCAACCCTCCTGTGCACACAAAGGTTAAAACTTGTGCACTTTACCTTAGATCGGACAACTATCGTCCCTTTGTGCTCAGATCTGACGGTTAGGATCTGTTCCACACACTACAAGTTCTGCACGCACAGTGCCAATATTCAATGTGCATGTAAGTCCTCTCCTCGCTTAGCTAATTTTCCATATTTCCATCTTGTGACCATCGCACAACAAAACTTAACTTTCTACTCAAAACTTAGAATTGGGAAATGAGTAGTCATTAGAAAGGTATCGAGGAGGAGAATCCATATATCAATCTAGAAAATTTATTTGAGTAGCATGAGTTATATTCAAATCAAAAGAATATGACTCGTGGAATTCAAGAAGAAAAAATTCATTATTTTCTAGAATTGTGTATGTATATATGTTTGGCTAACCAAAAATTTATTGCATGCACATTTTCTTAAAAACTTAGAGGTCAAGAAAAAAAATTTGGTTCTTATATCTTACAGGCATGAAGATTAGGTCATAGGTTTGCATGTCAACATGGAAAATGTTGAGACATAGTGTAATGGAATAAGAGACGAGAAGGAGTATGTAACTATGAGAAGCATGCAAAGAGAAGTGAAAGGTGTAGGGAAGACAATGAGAAGATTATGAAATCTCAATGGGAGATACTATGGATTATGAACATGTTGCATTGACAAGCCAATAAAGACTCTGGAAAAAAGAAGGTGGATAGTGTTAGAAATGTGATAACATCCAAATCTCATAATAGGAGGGATGAACAAGGTTATGACAGGTAGTCACGGAGTATGATCATACAACATCATTCCCTAAAACAATCCACTAGAAGATCTCATGTGAGTTCAGTGCCAGGGAGAAACCCAAATGTGTCTCTTGTCAAGAGGCAGAGGAGAAGGCCCGAGGAAAACATTTTGGAAGGTGAACTCAGGAAAATCAAGCCATCGACTTTCAATGGTGATCACAGGAAGGGAGAATAGGTCAAGGCCTGGCTATTGGAAATGAAGAAATATTTCCAATTGCATGGTTATACCTCAAGGGTAGAAACAATAATTGCAACCTACCACTTGTAAGGAAAGGAATCCATGTGGTGGGTTCAACTTAAGCAAGCCAAACACCTTGATGAGAGAAAATTCTCATGGAGGTAGTTCAAAGGATATTTCCAAGAGAAATATTTGTCCAAGCATTACTATGAAAACAAATGAAATATTTCTTTGAACTCAAATTGGTAAGTATGACAATGGATGAATATGAGAATAGGTTCTTTGAGTTATTGAATTATGTTGGCTTCATCAAGGATGAAAAATTCAAAATCCAAAGGTTTATGAGTGGGTTACCTTCCTTCTATAGTGACAATATACACTATCATAACCCCGGGACTTTGGAGGAGGACATACGAAGAGAAAAACATATTTATGAGCATAGGAGAGGGAGGTCAGTTTTCCAGAAATCTTGGGATGACAAGATTAATGGAAAGAGGGATCAAAGGAATAAAGGTTTTAAGACACCCTTTTTAAAGAAAAACTCACAAGAAAATCGACAAGGACAATCAACCCAAAATGAGCGTAGGATGGTATATTATTTTGGGAAAAGGCCAAGGAAATAATCTGTGCAATGTTGGGGATGTGAGGGAAATCACTTATATAGGGATTTCCCTTGTGAGATAATGAGGAATTTCCACAACATTCAATAGGCTGAAACAGTTGAAGACATGGGAGGAAACATGTCAAGGATTTATGCCTCCTTGGACAACAAGAAAAAAAAAATATCAATCCCCCATGATTGAAGTGGAAGGTAAGATTGATAACCAGCCCATAGAAATTGTAATTGATTATGGAGCTAAACATAGTTACATAAACTCTAACATTGTTGAATTATTTTATTTATAAAGGAGTAAGAATAATAACAATTGGTTAGTTAAGTAATCCACAAGGGCTAAAAGGAAAATCATTTAGCTAGTTAAAGATTTTTTAATAGACATGAATGGACTCAACACAAAGGTAGATGTGAACATTATACCATTTGGTTCATATGATTATCTAATTGGCATGGATTGGTTGGAGAAACACCACCTTGTCATAGATTGTTACAAAAAGACAATATTTTTTCTTGATGAGGAGGGGTAGTAAGGAAACGTTTAAGGCATTCCAAGAGTTGTAGTTGTTAGAGAAGTTTTAGCCATGTTGTTGAAAAAGAGTTTCAGGAAGGGGTGCCATATTTTTGCAGCCTATATGGAAGAGGAAGCCCGAGATAAAGTGGCAAGTATTGAAGACCATATAGTATTGGAATATTTTAAGATGGTTTTGGGGAAATGCAAAGACTGTAACCAAAGAGAGACATTGATTTCAAGGGAAAATTTTAGGGGCTATATATCACCCATGGGCTAATTTTCCATGTTTTTTCCCAAAAACGATTCACCAAATTCCTTTTTTTCTAAAACTTATTCTCCCAAATTCTATAGGATAAAATTATTTTACCTTAAAAAGTACCAAAATTTTATACAAAATATATAAAATCCCTAGAAATTTGATATTTTTAAAAAAATATCACCAAATATTTTATAGTTTTCATATTAAAGAATAACAAGATTCGGCAAGGTTTCTACATATCAAAATAATTTTCCATCATTAAATTTATGCCTTGTGATTTCTCTATTGATTTAGTTCTAGGAGTTGCCCCAGTGTCCAAGACACCTTACATAATGGGCACACCAGAATTGAAAGAATTGCATATGCATATTGAAGAGTTTTTAAAGAAGGGGTATATGCCCCTAAGTGTGTCACCTTGGGTATCCCCAATTCCATTCATGAATAATAAATATGGAATATTAATGTCATGCATTGATTTCAGACAACTGGATAAGGTCACCATAAAGAAAAAATATCCTTTTCCAAGGATTGATGATCTATTTGATTAGATGAAAGGTGCAAGACTGTTTTCCAAGATCGACTTGAGATCATGTTATCATCACGTGAGGATAAAGGAAGAAGATATCAATAAAACAACATTCAACATAGGATATGGACATTATGAATTTATAATGGTGTCATTTGATGATCCAGGTGGATATCGTGGTCTAACACCCTGTTTCCCCCAATTTATAAATATAACTATATTGGCCAAGGAACTATGGAAAACTTAAAAGTGTGAATGTTTGATTTGATGGAACTTTGTTCAAAAGGTCGATGAATTTAAATTATGTTATTTTAATAGAAAATGGATATGTGTTGCATGACTTCTGAAAAGGGGATGTGCTAAGAGAGAGAGAGACCACAAATGCTATGAAAAGATGGTGGAGGGGACCAAGAATGGTTGCATTAACCTCCACCGAACCAGTACCTTGCTGGATTTAATTGCTCAGATCAGAACAACCCTCTGACCTAGGAATGAATTACAGTGAGGCTGGTAGGTGGGAAGACCTCCTCAATATTTAATTGGGGGATGAGGTAGACCGTCCATCAGTAAGGCTTCCAGACTTGACCACAGACTAGGAATTTGAGCCACATGCAATCTTGCTGAGGAAGGAAAGAAAGGAAATGTGGTGGGAAGAGGAAGATTTGCGACGAGTGTAGAGACGAGAGCCGAAGCTCTCAGGTAAAAGGAAGAACTAAGAACAAGGGAAGTGAGTTTTGATCCCAGAAAATAGAGACTAGGCTGGGAGAAGGAGAGTAACCTTCATCCCTATCTATTTTTTGTATTGGGAGAAGGAGAGTAACCTTCATCCTTAACTTCTGTTGAGCTAGAAGAAAGAGATTGAATCTCAAAGAATCGTGGGTTAAGCTCGGGGGTGGCTAGTGATAAATCCATTGGGAGTGACTGGGACTATGGTTGGGTGGAAATGAGCACCCCATTCAGCAGTCACATCATGCCTTATGGTTCTGATAAGTGTTTTCACACCTTGTGCTTTGAATTGGAAATAATGGTTGCATGTGTGTATTTATATGTCTATAAATGGTTTCTGTATTGAATGATTAAGTTACGAGTATACATTCATTCCATTGAGAACATATACCTCTGTTTGATTTTCCATATACTCCATTTTCATCACTCGAGGGCACATTCCCCAGGGAATTACACCATCATTACAGAGTCGGAGAAAGCCTCTTGGAATTGCTATTGTTTTGCTAACCTCATGAGTTTACCTTGTCCTGATTCAGAGCTTGAAGCTCTGCGAGTTAGGGAGGATCTCCCTTCGGACTAGTAGTCTGAGAGACTTTGAACTCGTGCCTAATTCATTAACCAAAAACCCGACTAAGAGCGGGGATTATATCCCATGAGTCATCTGAAGGTCCATGTGACCTGAGTCTAGGAGTCTTACACAAAAAGGAGTTAGCTCATGAAGGATTCAGAACCTTTGGAGCTCAAAGCTCTGAGATGTCAAATTGCATGTTGGTCAAGTTACTCGAACCATCGATGGATTAAGAATCTGACAGCGGAGATCAAGGCCAACCGTTTAACAAGAGGAGAGGCCATCCTGGTCGTCAGATTGACTCGAACACCCACTAGGGTTGATGAATTAAACATCGACCACTCGATTAAATCAATGGTTGGAAATCATTGTGGAAATGCTAGTTCACGGCCCACAATCAACCCACGTCATTGATCTCATTGGGAATGGGAGATCAATAACTAGTATTAGACTAGAGTCGAGTGATAAATTCCCAGATTGCAGAGGTTGTGTTGCGCCTCTTTCGTCACCTAAGTGTGCAAAATAGAGGTGCTTGCAAGCTTAGTTGGGTTTTCTAAGCAGGACAGCTGTAAGGAAAAGGGTTAGATAAAGAAATATAAAAGAACAACTAAGAAWTAAACTAAGAAATAAAACAACAACTAAATTAATGAGCATAGGGACATAAGGATAAAAGAAACAATGAGACCCATGTCACCAATGATAAGGCTGATATTAGTGAAAGAAAACACCGAGAATAAAGAGGACTATGAGTCCCTTCTTCCTCCAAGGGAGGGCTCTTGGACCCCCACAAATAAGCTCTTCTTACAACTTTGAAAATGAAAATGAAAATGGTGAAAGAATTCTTTGCTAATCCACTCAAGGGGTGAGATGGACTACCCAATGCAATGATGCTAGTATACTCTTGATGAGAATAGAGGATTCTTCAAGAGAATAGTGGCAGCATAACTTTTCTATGAATTCCTTGAAAAATGAAGTGCATCCATGGCCTTTTTATAGCATTCCTTTGAGGTATTGTCCAACTAGTTTGTAGTGTGTAAAGAGGCTAATTAGGGCATTTCTAGGTCTTTGACCAGCCACCCAGTCGAATCCAGTCTAGATTTGAGTGTCAAATCAACTTTGAAGATGAACCAGAAGTGGATGGGAGGCCAACCACTCTCATAAATGTGTCATTTCTCAGGTGCGCGGATTTTTGCGACAACAGTCGTGCATCGGGCGCATGTGCATTATTCCTGCATTTCTGTTTTGCGCATGTGCACGCACGCGCTATGTTTTCATAGCGCCCTTTAATTTTGTCACTGGTTGTATAGTTTTTTACCCTTTGGAAATGCTTTTGTGGTAATTTTGGTCCATGGTTGACCTCATAACTGTTTGGCGATGCTGAATTCTTGTAACCATTTGCGAATGAAATTTCAATGATAATAGATGCCCCTTGATGGATGAGGTTAGGAGCATATGTATAGCCAAAATCCATCAATGTTTATTCTACTGAGAGTGTCATTGTAAGAGAGAGTGATAGTGGGATTGTCGAGAGTTACATGTTGGAGGGAGAAGGGAACCTATAGAACCCAACCTTCCATAAGGTGTGTAATAAATAAACTGTGTACAAATGAGGTGGGCATGCCCCATGCTCGTGTCATGTAACTCAAAAGAGGAATGATGTGTTGATGTAGCAATTGTAGTGCCCTCGGGGGTGGTCATGATAAAGTCATAAGACAATTATGTGGAGGAACATACTCTGAATGGTAGATAGTGACATCTATAAGAAATATCACGGATTTTGTAGGCATTGAGAGCCCAGTCCAGTTCAAAGGTCTTCGGAAAATATAAGAAATAACTGCAATAGTCGCAAAGTAAGACCCACCGTAACAAGAGAAAGTGTTGAAGTCGAATGTTACAGGGGTCAATGATAGCAGGGAGCAATTTTAGTTCCCCCTGTGTCATCCGAGATCTCTCATTGGAAAGGTAATGAGAGTCAAGATACTGTCGCCCTTCTGGAAAACTGTGTTGATGTCGACAAAAAAGGGGGACGTGACTCCCAGAAGCAAAGGGCTTCATGAAATCTACTAGGTGAGATAATGAACTAGAGGAGATACATGGTTGAAGTCAAGACGTATGAAGACTCAAGACTTCCCTTGGTTGGGAGTAGATGCGAAGTATAAGTGGCTGCAACCATGCAACTAAGTCGAGTGTCAGGGGGACAATAAGACGTGGGATAATTTATGCCAGAGGCGGGACAAAGTGAAAAAACTGGGAGGGCAGAGGTAAGTGGCCATTGGGATACTCAGAGTATATGGACGATGTCAACAAGGGTAAATGATAAGGGGTGCCCCAACCAAAAGGCGACATGGGTTTCATTTGCCAAAAAAAAAAGGGAAGAAGGTTGCCAAAGGTGATGACAAAAAGGTAATGTAAATGATGGAAACAAAGGCGTTTGTACAATAAATAAAGAATAATTTGGGAGGAGTGTACAAATGCAGAAATGGGTGCCCCAATGTAATATGGTTGGCCCGGGTAGGGCACAATTTGCTTGGAGAACTAGTGGAGGGTGGGGGCCCCATGGGTGGGTTTCTGTATGAGGTAGGTGAAATGAAGGGAAATTTTGCAGAGGGGAAAACTGATTGTGGATGAAATGGAGGGTTCATGATACTGCGGAGGTGCAGTAAAAAATAGAACCTTGAAGAGATAAGGTGGGAGTCTGGTGGGAAAGCTAGAAAAATGAGGAGAAGGAGTATGTGGATGATTCGCGACATAATGTAAGACTATCGGGACTCCTGTCCCTAAAGGGTTTAAAAACAGGATGGGTGTCAATGTGCAAAAGGGTGCTATGAATGGGAAAACTCATGTGGGGTAGAGTGCTACTGGGTGATAGTACCGAAGATGCAAATGGAGGTGTTGGTACTGTAGAGCCGGAGATGGGGATCCTAGAGGTAAATGTCAGAGGGTGTGACTGGAGATGCAAGTGAGATTCAAAGGGAATGACTACATGCGAGTGATGATGATATACCTAAAGGGGTTGTGGGGATGTATGATGACCAAGAACCTACACACATGAAAATCAAATACCTGACGTGAACAATATCTAAAGAGAATCAAACATACGAGCATTTATTTGATAATATTGAATATGAGCATGCATACCTGGGTGGGGTATGAAAACAAAATGGCACCCCAGGGGCTCAGAATGAAAAGTGGCTCGGGGACTGTCTTGATGTAGATGACGGGATATTGATCCCATGGCTGAAGAAGGATCGAAGAATGGACACCCAAAGCTCCCGGAATGGTGAGTGGAAGTTTGGTGAAAAATCCTATATATAGTTGTAGGGCCCACATTGCCACCTCATTTGTACTTGCTGCTAGAGTGACTGGACAAGAGGTATTCAGAGGAGATTTGGATATTCTGGGAGAATGAGGCAGCCGATTGAGGACCAACGAGCTTCAGGTTAGTATTTTGATCATCCTGCATAGAATTAGGTTTTATATTTTTGGGCAGGGGCTATACAGAGGGCCATACAAGGGGTTTTAGGGATGTGGTCCCCCAAGTGCGTGGGCGATCCAGAAATATGCATGCACAAGTGCGCACCTGCCATCTGGATAGCTACGCATGGGGGCGCCTGTAAGGGGGACTAAGGCGTGCATTATGTGCGCATCTGTTAGCGATGCAACCATGCATGTGTGTGCGCCTGTGTTTGTGACAGAGGCGCATGAAGGAGCCCCTGTAGAGTGAGTAGGCATACATGCATGTGTTCCTGTGGGATGGATAAGTGCACCTAAGTGTGCGCCTGTGGAGTGAACAGGCGTGCATACGTGCGTACCTGTGGGGTGAACAAGCGTGCATGTGTGCGGGCCTGTGGGTTAAACAGTCGCGCCTTGGGGGCAAGGTTGACGGGTGTAAAACTTGTCTTTTTAATGTTTTTTATGGTCAATGTGGCTGACCTAGGATTGGTTTATGTGGTTGTAGGTGATCATTGTGCACAATGCCAGTCGACTGGCGAGAGTGGGATTGGTCTCAGCTGAGGGATGTCATGGAGATTGTGGATCTGGGGGTACGTGCTACTTTGGCAGCCTATGCACTGTTGAAGTTCTTTGAGTGCCCATTGATACAGGCGCAGGAGTATCTCCTGCAGTTTCTTATTCGGATGTGGAGTCTGGATCTGCATTGTTTTATGGTGTGGGGAGGGTAGATCGCCTTCACTGCAGTGGAGGATATATATTTTTTGACTGGGCTCTTGTTTTGGGGAACGCCCCTACCGACGGATGTGGCGCTAGTGACAGTGGGTCGGAGGTTTTTTTCTAGGGTGAACTTCATGTCAGGCTCTGTCATGAGAATCAGGGCAATGGATGCTCTAGTGAATCGCTGTATAGCAATGATGATTATGAGGGTGTACAGGTCCCTTGCGACTCAGCGGATCAGTGGTGGTCAGATGAGTATTATGGAGAGGGTACTGGCTGGTGAGCACTTCTCCTGGGGGCTTACACTGCATGCCAGGATGGTAGGGAAGTTGGACCATTGTTGATCCACTGATACAGAAGAGTTTGCCTTTGGGTCCATCCTAGTGGCCTGGGTTTTGGAGAGGGTTCCTATGTTGTGCCCTAGGATTTTATTGGGCGCTCCTGGGGCACGAGAGCCACGACTGAGGTGATGGTCGACTATTTTTCTTCGCCACAGTGGTGACGAGGGAAACCACTTCTTTACGGCTGAGGTAGCGTAGGTGTGGCGACAGATGTCGCAGGTGATATTGTAGTTCCCATATGTTGGTGTGGACTTCCGGGATGATCCATACATGATGTTACCTCCAGGGAGGTTTTCGATCATCGAGGTATGTTGATGAGTTTGATATATATTGTTTGTTTTTGAGATAGCATGACATGTGTATTTGGTATATATGTTGATACTATATGTTGTTTGTTTGTATGTGCAGAGGTGACACCTTGTGGGCGTGAGGTTGAGTTGCTGAGGGCACCGGCTTGCCAGGAGCTAGAGAGACGTCGCGGGGAGGCCCGCGGGTAGGAGAGAGATGTTAGCGTGAGGACATCGAGGTGAGACTAGCTGAGATTGAGAGAGCAGTGAGGAGATGTTGGTTTGATGACCCAGGTGTCAAGCCATCACATGCTCCTCCGACAGATGCCAGAGTAGATTTTGAGGATATTTTCCACCGCCCGGAGGCAGTGCTACAAGGCGTGCCTGAGGGCATGTGGTCGCGTATCCAGGATGAGGGCATCCTGGAGTAGTGTGTGGGGGTTCCTCCGCCGTGGCGGGCCATGGTAGGACGAGCAGCAGTAGCAGGTGCTGCTATGACCGGACGGTTACCTCCTAGTCTGGGGGAACCAGTAGTGGGTGGGGGACCACCACCTGAGGGAGGGGCAAGAGGTGGTGCTCTAGAGGCACCGTGAGTGGTGTTCTATGTATTTTTTGTATTTTTGTATATAGGCTGGTGAGCCCATTTTGTACCAAGGTGTTTTTACTGGCCTACGGATACTTGTATTTTTGTATGTAAACATTTGGATGGCACTATGGATCAAGTTATATATACATGAGTATACATTTTGAGATCTATGTGATGTTTACATGTGTTTTGTTAATGTGTTGATGATGTCTAATCTATATATGTTGTGATAGGTTTTTGATACTTTTATGTATGTGTAGAGGTATCTTGATGTGATATATGTCAGTCTAACACAATGTTAGCTAAGTTATCTGTAATTTGATTCAATTGTCTTGGAATATGTGTAAATGTAATGAAATCAAAATGTCAAGATAAAAGTATAACCTGCAGGTATTTGTGAAAGAGGCAAGGATCGCGGACGCGGTACACATTGTTGAGCTGGAGAACGACTAGTTGAGAGTCGAGAAAGATGCTAAGGTAATGAATACGATGATGCTGGGCATCGGTGAGGAGGCCAATGACGACAGTGTATTCGGCTTGGTTGTTGGTGGCTGAACCCAAACATATGCCACTTGAATGGAGCATTTCATGTGAGGGGGTATAGAGGGCCCAAGCTATTGAAGTGAGATTTTGTGTCCAACGGTTGGCACTATCGGTGTAACCAATGTGGTAGGTCGGTGGAGGAAGCATCTTCCAATAGCACAAATGATAGTTTAGATGTGAGGGATGGAAAAAAGATTAAAAACACTATAAAATAAATAACCTAAAGTAGAATTTCTACGCTTTAGGCATAAAATTTCTTTTAAGTATAACCCGTTGATGGGTTGTTTGAGAGAGAGGCCTTCGGGAGAGGCCAGGATGTATGCGCCTTTGGTGAGGCAATGTTGGATAATATATGGGCCATGCCATAGTGACTCAAATTTTGCATGACCGAAGGTATCGTGAGCGATATCGTAAGCAAGGACGAGGTCACCTTCGTGAAATGAGCGAAGGTTGACATGGTGATCAAAGGTGGCCTTTGATTGTCTTATAGCTACCTCATTGTTCTGTAATAAAGATCGACAATCTTCATCCAGGGACTCTAAGTTCAGTAAGCGCTGCTCCATTGGAGCAGTGTCAGGTAATAGCTCAATTGCAGTGCGTAAGGTGGGAATTTCACACTCGATGGGACGAGTGGCCTCAACCCCATGGACTAGATGAAATGGTGTGAAACCAGTGGTTGTTTTCACAGCTGTACAGTAAGCCCATAGCATGGAAAATAACCTATGATTCCAATTGGTATTATGTTTGTTAACCGTGCGCTGTAACATGGTCTTGAGGACCTTGTTAACTACTTCGACCTATCCGTTAGACTGAGGGTAATATGGTGAGGCAAACTTGTGGGAGAATCCTAACCGAGATGAGATTTCGATGAAAATCTCATTCTCAAAGTGTTTCTTGTGATCGGAAACTAGTTGGAGTGGTACTCCAAAGCGGGATATGACGTGGTTAAAGAAACAAAGCACTGCAGTGTTAGCGATATTGTTGAAGGTGGGCATAGCTTCTGCCCATTTTGTGAAGTAATCAACTACGACAAGAATGTATTTGTGGCCATTGCTGGAGGGGGAATTACAAGTCATGAAGTCAATGCGCCATTTATAGAAGGGGCCGACAGTAATGACTGGGTGAAGAAGAGCGGGTGGTTCTCATGCTTTGTTGGCGTAAAGATGGCATTTCTCGCATCGCTTCATGGCATGAATGCAATCGTGAAACAATGTAGGCCAAAAATAACTTGCTCGGATGATTTTTTGAGTAGTGGACATTCCCGAAAGATGGCCCCCACATGCATCGCTATGGAAGTCATTCAAGACTCTATCGGCCTCGTCAATGGTCAGGCATCGACGAATAACGGTGTCAACCCCTCGCTGGTATAAGATGTCTCCGATGAGGAGGTAGTGGGGGGCCTGGTGGCGAATACGACGACGATCATCTCGTGAAAGGTGGTTACCGAACTTTTGAGTTCGGAGGTAGACGAAGAGGTCATCGTACCAAGGATCATCCGAAGTGATGTAAAAGAGATGTTTGTCGGGGAAGTCGGTATTGACGAGGGCACTAGTAGTGTTAGAGGGGAAGGTCGTGACAATTTCAGTGAGGACGAGAGCTTTCTTGCTCTTGGGTGTTGAGAATTCAAGATCGTACTCCTGAAGGATAATGATCCATCGGGCAAATTTGCCATTAATTTGTCGATGGCTAAGCAAGTATTGCATAGGGTTGGAATCTGCTACGACCTTAGTCATGCGAAGTAGAATGTAATGATGCAGTTTCTGGACTGCGAGGACGACTGCAAGGGCTAGTTTCTCTTCGTGTTTGTACTTCAAGGCTGGCCCTAAGAGGCTTTTACTAACGCAATAAATGACATGCTCAAGACCGTCATCACCAATTTGAACGAGAACTCCTGCTACTAAGACATATGATGTTGATATGTAGAGGATATAGTCGCGATTGTAGTTAGGTGCACTAATTAAAGGGGCATTGGAGAGCGCCATTTTAAGATCGTCAAATTCTTTTTGGGCATGTTCATCCCAGTAAAATGGGATGTCGTGGCGTAGTAAGCGAAGGAAACCGTGTGCATGAGTGGCGTAGTCTAGGACAAATCGTTGTAGAAAGTTATCTTTTCCTTGTAGGCTCTAGAGTTGACATAAATTCTGGGGACGTGGAATTTTTGTGATGGCTTGGACTTTGAGGGGGTCCACGGTGATACCGCTTTGGGAAACGATGAATCCGAGGAGGTTCCCTACATTGACGCAAAATATGCACTTGAGGGGGTTCAAGCGGATGTTGTACTGACGACACCATTGGAAGATGATTTGTAAATCATCAAGATGTTGGATGCGTTTCTTGGATCGAGCGGTGAGGTCGTCCAAGTATGCAAGGATGATATGAGATAGATTGTGAAAAATGTATGTCATAGCCCATTGGAAAGTTGCACCAACATTATTTAATCCAAAAGGCATGACACGGTATGCAAAAGTACCCCAAGGGGTAGTGAATGTGGTTTTGTATTGATCGGCTGGGTGAATTTGGATTTGATTATAACTAGAGAAGTCGTCCATGAAGGATAGAGCGTCGTGACCTGCGTAGTCGTCGATAATTTGATCGATGAAAGGCGTTGGAAAGTTGTCTTTGGGACATGCGTGATTGAGATCGCGAAAGTCCTTGCAAACGCGGATAGTACCCTGCTTTTTATTAACTGGTACAGGGTTAGAAACCCATGAGGTATAGGCGATGGGGTAGATGAACTCAGCTGCGTGTAATTTGTCAATCTTGGCTTTGATGGCCGTTTCTTTGGATGGGTGTAGCGGTTGATGTTTTTGACGAACTGGGGTAATGTCAGGCTAGGTGTTGATGTGATGTTCGACGATAGAGGGATCAAGGCCAGGCATTTCTGTGTATGACCAGGCAAAAATATCCCGATATTCTTGAAAAGGGGCTTTATAAGCGGTGATTTATTGAAGAGTGCAAGTGGCTCCAATGGTGATTTCCTCGACAACGCCATTTTTGATGGAAATATCAATTTTGATGGTCAGGGAAATGTTGGCCATGTTTCCTTCTTCAAAAGCATCAGGGGCAGGGATGGGGTTTTTGAACCAGTCGATGTGCCCTGATGGGATACAATCTTTGGTTTCGACTGCGTATATGGGGTGTTGATTAGGAGGCAGGGAGGCTTCCTGGGGAAAGAAGAGCGCTCGGTGGTGTAGCGCATCCCATGGGTAGTCAGGGGTGTTTAACTCTTCTAGTATTTCCTCATCACAGTGGAATTGGCGGGAATACAAGGGGTTGTGAAGAGTGATATCGATGACTGTTGTCGGGAAGCTTCCCCCTGGTGATGAAGAAGCAGGGGGAATGACACAATGAGATTGCGATGTTTCGCTCGACATTAACCAAATATCAAAGTATTGAGGAGTACCAGTGGCAGTTGGGTGTAATATTTCCGTAGGGAAATGAATAGGAGAATTGGGGGGATTTGGGGGTGAATCCTCGGATAGGTCATCCAAGATCAACAGAGGTGGTGGGAGGGCCTCGGGTTCAGGAGAAATAATATGAAGGACCTTTAGTGACGTGGTAAGGTCAACCATCAATTCTGTAGGGGTTTGAATCAGGGTCAATTGGCGTTGCCTGTATTCAATGATCATAGGACACTGGTATGTATAATGATATAAGGACTCACATAGAGAGAAAGGGAATCTAATACGTTCATTGACTGAAGTGGTGACATAATGGATGTCAGTGATGTTGGGTAGGGATGATGTAGCTGGATTAGGTTTTCTCTAGAAACTTTGGTGCATTGCGGCTAATGTCTGTCGGAAACGCGATAGTGTTGGGCAATGGTGTGTGTAATGGCCATATTCTGAACATATAGCGCAAATGAATTTGGTTCGCAGCCCTTTACTACTTGAATGAGGGGTGGTAGAGGCAGTACTTGCTACAGTGGTGAGTGTTGATGGAGTGTGATTGAATGGAATCAAGTTGCACAATTTCGGTAAAGATGGGCAGTTGCTGGTTTGGTGTCCATATTTTTCACATAGCACGCAAGGAGGTTGGATGCGCAGGGGAAGTGGAGTTGTGGGCTCCTTCTTCTTTCTCCTACCCCCAGCTGTGGCAGGGAGAGTAGTGAGTGGGGGTGTAGAGGGTATGGTGAGAGTGAGTATGGGAATCGTCATTGGGATTCCTTCCATTTGGGGGGGAAGGGATGGTCGAGGGACCATCTCTGGTGGATGTAAATACCAAACTGGAATTGCTAACACCATATTAAGGAGGTTAAGCGTTGCAGATACTTGGAAAACTTGTATGCCAGGTGGAAGGTAGAAAAAGGGGATTTGAGTAATGGCTTGGGGAACTATATCTTAAACTGGGATATTTCCTTGAGGAGAGATGAAATAGTGGACTGGTGGGGTCGACGAGTTTGCAGGAGGCTCGTGTGGGGGGAGATCTGCGACTAGTGGGATGTTAGATATGATAGAATCCTCCCTAGGAGGAAGGGTATCCTCTATGTTAGTTCCATTGGATGATACGACACATACTTGATTGGAAGGATGAAGGAGCGATGCTGATCCATGGTAAGTTCCTAGCAATGATGGGTCTTTGAAAATTCTGAGACCCATTTCGATGAATGGGTATGTGTCATGACTTGTGTGGATGAGAGGGAGAATGTTATCAATGTTGGAAAATGGGATAGGCTGATAATGGGAGACTTGGTCAATGGTAATGATCTTCCCGTTATGGGGGAACATCATTATTCGAAATATGGAAGAGGCAATTGCCTTCATAGCGTACATGTAGCTAGGACCGAACAGGATATTATAATCAAGTGGGGAATCAATAACCTCAATGTCAATAAGAATGGTCTTGTCCCTGAGTTCTATGGGGAAGTTTTGGAAGAGTCCTTCAGGAGACGATGGTCATCCTTCATAAGCTCTTAAGGTAATGGAAGATGGTATAAGTTCGGGGGAACCAAGTTTCTGCCATACAAATTTGGACATAATGCATGTGGATGCACCTTCATTGATGATGCACCAATGAACTGTAATGTTCCGAATTTTTACGGGGATTTGAAAAGCGATTAGAGCGGGAAGGAGAGGTTCTCCGCTGTCGAGATCAAATGTAATGAGTCGAGTATCTGCGGGGTCGACTACCCCCAAGGTAGAAAGTAATGATTTCCGCTGAGTGGGACAAGTCTGAAGGACTTCTAAGACTGACATGGCAGCTGGGGATTGTGATAAGTCATCAACCAAACTGTAATTATGAGCTGCCCTAGCTTGTGGGTTGTGGACATTCTTGCGCAATGGGATGCAAGGGATGCGAAGAGGTGGTTCTACATTAGGGAAAGGGATCACCAACGGGGGTCCCGATGGTGCGGGGATTGTTTCTGGAGGAATGGGAGGAGACTCAGTGGGTGCATGATACTAACGATTACGTGTTTGCAGCAGGATTTATTCCTCATTGGTGAGGAGGATCATGCAATCTGTTGGATTGTTTGGATTGAGGTATTGTACCAACTGCAGTGGGGTAGGCTATATCTCTTGTTGGGTGTTCATCACACCTTGTTGTGGAATGGGATTCTGTAGCATGACTGGTGGGGGTTGTTGCACGTATTGTTGTGGGGCCTACTTAGGGGTAGGTGGTGCTGGAGGATGTGGTAGAATACCTGAGTCTTTCAGCCATTTGAAGTCGACGATTTGGGGGCAATGATGAGTATAATGACCGAACTCACCGCAAAGGGCACAAGGGAAGTTGGTTTTGACAGTATTGTTATTTCTCCCTTGATGCCTGTTGTTATTGCCCCCCGGGGGGGTTTTGATTCCCTTGGTTCTGGTTGCCCCCAGTAGGTTGGTTCTGTTGGGTTTGATTCCCGCTTTGACCTGGGTTGTTATTGTTCCTATTTCTTCCTTTCTTTTTGACATTATTCGATGAGTGGGTCATATTTTCTGTATTCAACTGTTCGAAATTTTGATATTGCTGAACAGGAGAGGGTTGAACAAATTCACCCCCGCATGAGGATGTGGGGGAGCCATGGGTTGTGGGGGACTAGGAATGGAAAGTACGGATTCTATGGGGGTAACAATCTGTAAGGTACATAGGAAGGCATGGCGCTTTCGCTAGTATTATAAGCTGAGGTAGAGGGGGTACCAGAACTTGTTTGAATAGGTGGGTGTATGGGGGGTGCCGACGGTGGCCCACTGATTGGTGGAGGCATAGAAACAAGGTATGGTTGTTGATAAGGGGGTGGGGGGTAATAAGAGGTGTCCCCATATGCCGACGGATATTGAGGTGTGCCATACATTGGTGGTTGTTGGGGTTGTGGACCGTGGTGAGTGGTATTACCAATCATTCCATCTATTGAGTGAGACATCCCAGGTTTGTCTTGGCCAAACGACATGGGTTTGGGGAGATCATGAAGTATCGTGTATAAGTACCCTGATTGTGAATATATGAGGTCATATTGTTGACCCTTACTGATGGCTTCTTCTTCTAATTGAGGGAAGGTGGAAGCTACATCCTTACTAAGGAGAGAGACAAGTGATATAAGAAACCAGTCAAGGCACTGTTGTTTGGTGGTTTCGACTTTGCACAAACTATGTCTTCTACACCACTCGTGAATGTGATCAGCAATATGTGTGGTTGAGGTTTGTTTGAAATTAGAGAGTAGTTCCAGACCATTGCCATGGCGGATTGGTAATTGGAATAAGGTCAAAAATGGTTTGGACAAGGACTCGAAAGTCTCATGGGACCCCGATTTTTCATCTACATACCATTTGGCTAATGGGCCAATGAGTGTGCGTTGAAATAATCTAAGTCTGATGGAATCATCCATAATGTTGTTGGAAGAGCACCATAGGTGGAAAGTCATGACATGATTGGCAGGGTCATCCCTTGCCTTTCCTTCAAACTTGGGGATGTCTGAAGGTAGTTTGGTGGGCATTGCAGGCCATGTGGGGTCATGCAATATAGGATCATTGGTAAGTTTGCTTAGATTGGGTATGTTAAGAGAGGCCAAATATGGCATCAAGAGTGTTGGTTGAGGATTACCTCTAGCCATGGTATGAGTGTTCTGTGAACCTGACCCTTGAGGGGGGCTAGGTGGGTTGGTACTTCCCCTTTTAGAGGAAGTTGGTCCTCCTCTTCCGTGTAGAGGAGAGCAAGTGGACAAAGGGACTTGGGAAGTGGACCCAAGTAATGTGGAACCAAGAAAAGTTGATCCTAGAATAGTGGCACTCACTGGAGTGTGAGTAGGTGGCGCCGATGAGTGGGCAAGACCAGACACTCCCCCTAATATAGGAGGGAGATTTAGAAAGCTTCTGGAACGACGAGGATTCTATGGGTCCCCTATGATGTCTGACTAGCTAAGTGAATGTGTGCAAATGGTGGTGAGAGTAGTAAAGAAACAAGAGTCTTTGTAGATTTTGAACTCTACAATATATATATCTAGATCAAAATGTAATCAGAAGTGCATCATACATAAAGTGTTTTGACTAAGAAGCATATATGTGGATAAGTGGGCTTTGTCCGCGTGGGGAATCAAAGAAAACAAATGCTCGTGTCCTAAAAGGCGTAATGTCCTTCCTCTCAAATAGCACTGGACCTTCCAATAGTAATCAATAGTGGGGTCTGAAGTCACCGGAAGAGAAACTAGTGAAGAATGAAATAATCGGTTATAATGAGGGGTAAAGGGGGCATATCCCGAAAGAGTTGGCGATATTTCCCAATAGCCCCACAAAATCCAATCAAGGTGCAATTGCAACCCACAATTGCCACCTGGGTAGATGTCCTAAAATTTGGTCACTAGGTACCTCGGTCAAAGTGTTGTATTTAGATTTTCGGCCTAAGAAATGGGTCACGGACTGGATCCCATCCAAGAGGTGGGTGCCTCAAGGGGGGGCGCATAGAACAACCAGACCTCGACCTTCAACCATTCATGGGTATCTCCCTGCCTTATGGTGTTAGGAACACTTGACTTGGAGGATTTTCAATTCCCTATTTGACAACTTCTATGATTTTGACAATGTGAGAACCAGATAACAGGGAGTTATTTGGATGCCTATCCCCAAAATCCTACCTAGACTAAAAAATTTCTTTTGGCACCTCCTGTGGAGGAAAACTTAGTGAGTTTTTAGAAAAAATTTAGATGTAGTTGTTTGAGAGATTGGGGGTGTGAACCAACCTCGTTGAAATTAAATGGGAGTGGATAGTTTCATCAAGAAAAGGGTGGGGTGTTTCGGAATCCATTTGGAGGAAACTTACTTTGACCTCCACGTTTCAAGAAGAAACTATGTGAGTGATAAGTGACTTTTGTGTGTGAATGAGTGAAAGTGTGCCAATGTTTTAATGAATTAGGTGTCACCTTGCTGCATGTGGACTTCGTTTGGTCCTTACAAGTGTTGATTACCTAATTAACTAAATGCCTTTGGTACAACCTTGTGTAATTCAAAAGTCCCTAGGAAGATAGCATGTGGACTTGTGGGTCTATTACTATTTCTTTAACTCCCTATTGTGATTTAATCTAAGAAAATCTTTGAAACTATCCTAGATTGTGATCATGTGGGCATGTATGGGCCCATTACAAAATCTTTAAACTTCCCTAGTGATTTGATCTAAGAAAGTAAATTTCAACACTATCCTATCTTTGTAGCATGTGGGCATGTATGGGCCCATTACAATCTTAAGATGTGTTTGAAAAAATAGACTAAGAGGAGTCCCAAGAAGGGTTGTTGTCCTCTCCTAAAGGTTTTAATCTTCTTAAGGGAGATGAAATTGTCCCACAATCTTTTTCTGATTCTCAAGGTCGCTTGGAGGCACGAGAGAAGAGCATACTAAGCGATTTTTATCCAAATTCTATTCCCAATGCAAGTTAGATGTGATTACAAATGATTTCCAACTTATAATTTTAGTCAAAACAAGACATCCATGTGGAGAAAATGAAAGGAAAAGAGGAAATAATGATTTTAACCCCCTAAGTGCCTATGTTCTTTGGCTAATCCATTTATATGAAGAGGGGACTAAGTGTGGTGCAGCTTAAAACATGCATGAAATAACTTTTAAGAAGGCTAAGGGCCTTCCCCAAATCACAAAAAAACTTACAATATGTATTTTTTTTGCACAGGTGCGCAGGTCTCAGTGGAGACAGAGGTGCATTGAGCACCTGTGTGCAGACCGAAATGAACTTGTGGGCATTGGTGCACAGAACAAAACTGTGACTTAGGCGCATGTGTGCACGATGTGCGTATGTGGGCCACAAAACCCGTGCACAGGTGACACACGGCCGTGAATGAAAATTCTGGATGGAATTCTCCCAATTTAACTTGGAATTGGATGTTTAGTAGGTTGGCTTGGGTCGGTTAATGCACCTACAAGTTAAATAAACCAAAAGAAGAGCTAGAAAAACCCAAATGGGGTAGGAAATTGATACCTTTCCCCGATGGAGTCGTCAATTTGTTGCGCCTCTTTCATCACCTTAGTGAGAAAAATAGAGGTGCTTGCAAGCTTAGTTGGGTTTGCTAAGCAAGAAAACTGTAAGGAAAAGGGTTAGAGAAAGAAATATAAAAGAACAACTAAGAATTAAACTAAGAAATAAAACAACAACTAAATTAATGAGCATAGGGACACAAGGACAAAAGAAACAATGAGACCCATGTCACCAATGATAAGGCTAATATTAGTGAAAGAAAACAATGAGAAGAAAGAGGACTATGAGTCCCTTATTCCTCCAAGGGAGGGCTCTTGGACCCCCACAAATAAGCTCTTCTTACAACTTTGAAAATTAAAATGGTGAAAGAATTCTTTGCTAATCCACTCAAGGGGTGAGTTGGACTGCCCAATGCAATGATGCTAGTATACTCTTGATGAGAATAGAGGATTCTTCAAGAGAATAGTGGAAGCATAACTTTGCTATAAATTCCTTGAAAAATGAAGTGCATCCATAGCCTTTTTATAGCATTCCTTTGAGGTATTGTCCAACCAGTTTGTAGTGTGTAAAGAGGCTAATTAGGGAATTTCTAGGTCTTTGACTAGCCACCCAGTCGAATTCAGTTCAGATTTGAGTGTCAAATCAACTTGGAAGCTGAACCAGAAGTGGGTGGGAGGCCGACCACTCTCATAAATGGATCATTTATCAAGTACGCGACTTTTTGCGTAAACATTCGTGCATCGACCGCATGTGCACGATTCCTCCATTTTTGTTTTGCGCATGTGCGCACGCGCGCGCTGTGTATTCACAGTGCCCTTTAATTTTGTCACTGATTGTATAGTTTTTTACCCTTTGGAAATGCTTTTGTGGTAATTTTGGTCCATGGGTGACCTCATAATTGTTTGGCGATGCTGAATTATTGTAACCATTTGTGGATGAAATTTCAATGATAACAGGTTGAATCCCACAATCACTTTGAACTGTCGATCTATGAACGAAGATAAAGGGTGGGGAATCACTGCGAAGCGCTAAGGTGAAAGTAGCAGAAGTGATAGTTCGTGGCCCGCAATTCACCAACATCGTTTATCTCATCGAGCTGGAAGATTGTAACACCCTGTTTCCCCCAGATTGTAAATATAACTGAACTGGCCACGGACTATGGCAAAACTTATAAATATGAATATGTGATGTAAATGGACCTGCAGAAAGAGGTCAATGAATGTAAATGACAGTTTGAATTTATTGC
>ML788468.1:886774-904100 GCA_009831015.1 Picea engelmannii
CTCAACAACATAACAATACAAAGAATTCCTTGAGAAAATGGTGGTCATTCATGGCTTTTTATAGCCAAGCATTGAGTCATTATGTGACCTCTTTTGAATGTGAAAAGGGGCTCTTTAGGGCACCATTAGGTCTTTGACCAGCCTCCCCACGCGGATTGAGCTCGGATTTGGTGTCAAATTGACTTGGGAGCTGATCCATTAGTGGTTGGGAGGCCGACCAGTTTCATAAATGCACCGTTTAGCAGGCGCGCGGGTTTTTCGCCCAACAACCGCGCATCGTGCGCACAGGTGCACCTTGTACAATGTTGTTACGTGCACGCGCACGCGCGCCCATGTTCTGTAAAGCGCCTTTGAATTTTTTGGTCATTTTGTATAGTTTTGACCCTTTTGTTGTGCTGTGGAATTAACCTTGTGCCATGAATGACTGTTTTTCTGTGTTGATGATGCGGAGTTCTTGTCGCCCTATGCGGACGAAATTTTAGTGATAACACCCGTAGCCCCGAAGGGATAAGGTTGTGGTCCCGGGAGTTGGTCATATGAGTGGGAGTTGAACCGGGAAGGCTAACGCGTGACGGAACGCATCGGGGATCGAAGAATCGCGAGTTCCGTGGACATAAACATGGTGACATCGCAAACCCCGAAACTCCGACGGGAGCATATGACTGCGGTCATATAGGAACTAGTCACGTGGACTAGAGAGCCTATCCCGAGGGGGCTAAGACCAGAGAAGGAGCTCATCGGGAATCGGGGAATTAAGAGGACATGGACTCTCGACGGCGGAAATTCTGAAACCCCGAACCCCAATATTGAATCGGGGATGGGTAGCTCGCTAATGCAACCGCCTTTAGGCGGGGGATTTCCCATTTGAGGGAGATTAATTCAAATAAATTTTTAAATTACGATAGTGGGTGTGTTACAAAGATCAATGACTCCATTTCGACCAAGTTGGGCGAGTACTTTCCAGATTGCATAGGTTGAGCTCTCTGATAAAGAGAACACATGTTGGGGCCCCGCAATTACTGTGAACTGTCGATCGATGGAAACCTAGGTATTGGTCAGATCATGACCGCTAGACCTTGAACCGTTGCGAGAGGGATGGTCTTGAGCTCTTAGGAAATCTGTGGAGTAAAAGATTCCTTCGATATCATCGGTCTGAGAGAATCAAAAAGCTCAGAAGAGATAATGTTTTCAAGAGCAAAGGCAAGACCCAATATAGTCAGCCTCGCAGCAGGAACAAGAGATGAGGCCTTTGAACATCCACAAAACTTTTCTAAGTTAGAAGAATTCATAATCTCAGGAGGAGCGACATCAACCTTCGGATCAGTTGTGGGGAGAAGTCTAGACCGTTATATCAACATCCACGGAAGCAGAGGAGAAGTGCTAAGAAGGAACAGATCATAACCATCGGATCTGAGAGAAAAGGGACGATAGTCGTCCAATCTAAGGTAAAGTGCATTAGTTTTAACCTTTGTGTTCACATGAGGGTTGACTAGCCAAAGTCCCAAAGTCCCAAAGTGAATTGGAACCATTCATCGCCAAGAGGGACAGGTAGCACAAGATCCACAACTCCTGAGTGAGAGTTTGTGGTCAAGGAGAGAGCGAAATCGTCGAAGACCCGAAGTAGGTCCTGGTCGTTGATCGCCAGGAGGGGTATGTGTGAATAGATCAGAGTCTCTAGGTGGATGTACCTTGGAAGAAGCGAGTGCGTAGAAACTCAAAAAGTTTGAAGCACAAAGAGCTGAAGAGATGAAGTAGATCTTGTATGTTGGCTGACAGGAGGCATGTGTCAATAGATTGGAAATTTTGGGGAAAAATGCTTGAGAGGTTTCCAAGTGAGGAGTGAGACAAAATCCCGAAGTCCCAAAAGCCAAAGAGCCAGAAATTCGAAGAGAATGTGGACCATCAGATCCAAAAGGGCACGTGGTGACATATTGTAAACTCCGAGTGGAAGCACTCTTGGAGAACACGAAGCAGAAGATTTTTAAATCGCCAAAGCCCAAATAGTCGAAGCAGTTGAGAGTTGTCGATCTGTGGTAGGGAACATGTCATCATATCGCAGACTCTGGGTAAAATGTTCTAGGAGAAATGGAACGTGAGGAAAACTGAGATTTGAGAACTCTAAAATCTGAAGTCCTGAAGTGCGTTAGAGTCGTTAATTGAGGAGGAAGTGTGGCAGATGATCTGTCATTTCGGAGAAATCACTTTGGAAGAAATGAAGGTTTGAGAATTTAATTCCCCAAATCCTGAAGGGAGAAATCAATCACATTCGTTGATTTAAAGGGACATGTGTCAGCAGATCTTCCACTTTGTAAGATTTATGAGAAGGCAAAAGTTGAGAGTTGAAACTCCCACAACCCGAAGTCAGAAGTAAATCTCGAGCGTTAGATCCAGAGGGATGCGTAGCGATGGATCACGAGTTTTAGATAAATGTAATTGGGTTTCAGCTGATAATTGAGAAATCCTAAGCCTGAAGACCCGAAGGGATCACAACCTTCGATCTGCAGAAGACATGCATCAGTGGATTACCAACTTCAGATAAAATCCATTGGGAAAAAATGAGAGGCAAGTTTTGAGAGTTGAAAACTCTGAAACCTGAATCGCAAAACAAATCATGTCCATTGATCCGAAAGGGTTAGATCTTACCCGCAAGTTCGAAAAGGATAGATCTGAGCTGTCAGTTCATAAGTACCATCAATATCATGAGATAAAAGGTCACGTTGAGTTGCGGGAATAGAAATTTCTTAGACTTTAAAAGTTTGAGGACAGGCCGCAATCGAAACCATGGTATTGAGAAAAGGGAATGTGGTGGCTCATGGTGAATTGCAGGGATAAAATCGGTTTGGTTTCAAACCACTCTTAAATGTGCTCCCAATCATGTGATTGGCATTCGTTCGTAACCTGTGGTCATATACGATGGTCATAAAATAAAAAGGGGGCTAGGCCCCCGATTCCCAAAGTAGAGACCATGGATAGAAATTTTTGTTCCTTTATGAAGAACAAAATTTTTATGCCCCACCGTGGGTCTGTTACAAATTGGTATCAAAGCATGGTTACAACACTTGGCCTAATTGGGATCATGGATGAGTCACTCAAAAACCATATTTAGAGTACTTGTAAGAGTGATGCCCTGTCTTGCCTCCTTCTTAAAGAGTCTGGTTAAAAATTTTATTGAGGAAAAGAATGAAACTTTTTACGGTGTTTTTGCATTTAAGGAATTTGAACCGTGTATTGTTCATAAACTAATAGACTGTTAGCTAACAATAAGTGTTTTTGTCAGCACTCTACAACCAATAATTCATGTGAAAACTTCAATACTAAATTATGGTGATGTGTCATGAAGTGGGGGAAGGCTCCCACAATAGAGACAAAGAATTTGACGAAAGGAGGGGGGTGGAAACCCCTCTGGATCTAGCTAAAAATGTAAGGAGCCTCAGGGCCGAATTACAGAGTTACAAGGATGAAAATGAGAGATTGATAAAGGAGCAAGAAAAAAAAATAGAAATTAACATAGTCTTTCTTCAGAGCTTATTCGACATACAAAGGCAATTCCAGCATGAACCTACAACTAGTCATATGGACCGACAACATGAGAAGAGAAGTCAAAGTCCACCTGAGATCCGAAAACATGACCACACTAGGAGAAGTACCTCAAAGAAGGCCCAACCTGGAGGCAGGGGACACTCATCTGTAGAGTCTTCTGGAAAGGAAGCTGGCAACTCTGAAGGATCTTCTAGTAGCAGAGCTAGCTCACATTCTCAAAGGGAAGGAAAGAAGCAAAAGCATTCCAAAAATAGTGATCTTGAAGAGTTCAAGAAAGCCAAACCACCCTCTTTCGATGGAAAGATTAAGAAGGGAGAAGAGGTTGAAGCTTGGCTTCTTGGTTTAAAGAATTACTTCAGAGTCCATGATTACTCTAAAAACTTTAAGGCTCGAATAGCCATCTTCAACCTGAATGGAAAGGCTTCCATTTGGTGGGAAGACCTTAGGAATGTGAAAAGAGACCATGAGAAGGACTTGTCATGGAAACAGTTTGAGAAATACTTCAATATGTAGTATCTGTTAGAGAAATACATGGATGGGAAGACTAAGGATTTCTATGAACTCAGGCTGGGGTAGCTCACCATATATGAATATGTCAACAAATTCCTTGAGTTGTTGAGGTATGTACCCTACATAAAGGATAAAAAGGTAAACATGCAACGATTTATTAGTGGATTACCTTAGCCCTACTGGGACAGGATTGAGATTGACAAACCAAATAACTTAGAATAAACCATCAGGAAGGTGATGTATTGTTATGAATAGTTCAAGAATAAGACAGGGCCTCATGAAGAATGGAAGAAGAGGAGTAGTTCGGGATTCAAGAAGAAGGGATTTAAACCCTCAAGGTTTAAGAATTATGGAAAGGGTTCTAAGATGATCCTTCATACTAAAAGTGTGCATCAACAAAATTTCCCCTCTCAAAGTGGAAATAAACCTTTTAAGACAGCCCCAGGAAAGATTGATAACCTAAAGAAGGAACCCTTAAAATGTTGGGGTTTTGGGGAAGATCATCGATTGAGGGACTATCCACATAGACAACATAACAGTAAGAGAGTATACAATATCCAAGAATATACCATCATCAATGATGTGGCTAGGAGCATGCAACGAATCTATGCAGCCTTGGACAATAATCAAGTCGTCCACCAAGCTTCAGTAGCGGAGCTGGAAGGTATGATCGCCAACCATCTAGTTTCTATTTTAATTGACCCTAGTTCTAATTTGAGTTATGTGGCCCCTCATATTGTTGATAAGTGTAAAATGCAGCCAGTTAGACATGTTAAGTCGTGGTTGGTATGACTAGCCACTGGGACCAAAAGGAAATTTGCAGAGGTCATACCAGCCTGTCAATTCATCATGGGTGGATTGCCCACCCGAGTGACCCTTAACATACTTTCCTTGGGATCTTATGACTTGTTGATTGGTATGGATTGGTTGGATGCTTATAAAACTAAGTTGGATTGTTACCATAAAACTTTAGAATGTGTAAATGAAGAAGGGAGAAAGATGACCCTCCAAGGAATTCAGAAGCCTGTCTCGGTGAGACAAATATCGACCCTTCAAATGAAAAAGTATTGTAGAAAGGGGTGTCCCTTATATGCAATACAAGTGTTGGAATATGTTGAGGTTGACAAACCAAACCTAGCAGACCACCCCATATTAAGAGAATATAAATATGTGTTTCCAGAAGAGGTACTAGGTCTACCTCCGAGAAGAGACATTGAATTCTCGATAGAACTTACACCACGAGCAGTTCCAGCATCTAGGATGCCCTATAGGATGAGTACGCTAGAGCTGGTTGATCTCAAGCTACAACTAAAGGAGATGATGGACAAAGGCTACATCCGACCCAGTGTATCTCTGTGGGCAGCACCCATATTGTTTGTGATAAAGAAATATGGCACACTCCGACTGTGCCTAGATTATAGACAACTCAATAAGACAACCATAAAGAACAAATATCCCTTACCAAGAATCAATGACTTGTTCGACCAATTGGGAGGTGCTTCCATTTTCTCGAAGATCAACTTAAGTTTTGGATACCATCAAGTCCGACTTAAGGATGAAGACATCCAAAAAACAACCTTCAGGACGAGGTATGGTCACTATGAATTCATGGTGGTGCCATTTGTATTAACCAATGCCCCCGCCACTTTTATGTGCTTAATGAATAATGTACTCAACAAATTTCTGGAAAAATTTGTATTGGTTTTCATTGATGATATCCTAATCTTCTCCAAGAATAGAGAGGATCACGAAGAACATATTAGACTCATACTTCAAGTACTAAGAGAGCATCAATTCTACACTAAGTTTAACAAGTTCGAATTTTTCCAAGAACAAGTCCATTACTTAGGCCACGTTATTTCTAAGGAAGGGGTGGCAGTAGACCCCGTCAAGATTAGATCTATCATGGAATGGCCTACCCCAAAGGATGTATCCAATATCATATCCTTCATGGGCTTAGCATTATACTATAGAGGGTTCATAAAAGGGTTTTTCAAGATTGGTTTTCCAATCATTGCCCTTCAGAAAAAGGGGGTTAGATTCACTTGGACGTCAAAATGTAAAGAAATATTTCAGAAACTAAAATACCTCCTAACCCATGAACCTGTGCTGATGATTGCAGACCCAGATAATGATTTCCTTGTGTGTACATATGTCTATAGGGAAGGACTTGGAGGATTCCTTATGCAAGAGGGACGTGTAATGTTCTACGCATCCAGGAAATTAGATGAGAATTAGATCAATTATGTGACCCATGACCTAGAGTTGGCTTCCATAGTACATTGTTTAAAATTGTGGAGGAAATACCTCTTGGGTAGAAGATTTGTGCTTATGACAAACCATTGTGGGTTGAGGCACCTATTTGATCAACCAAAACTCAATTCCAGGCAAGCTAGGTGGATGGATCTCCTTAGTGAGTTTGATTTTGAAATCAAACACATCAAAGGAAAGGAAAATAGGGTGGCCAATTCCCTTGGCAAAAGTATAAAAACAATTCATTTGGAAGCGATAAGAACCTGTGAAATGAACGTAAGGGAAAGAGTCAGGAATGCACAAGAAACAAACACATTCTTCAAGACCGTGACCTCATACCTAAGGCAAGAGCCTACAGGACTAAAGCATGAAGGCTACCAGATGCTCAAGGAAGGCCTGCTGACTTACAAAAACAGATTGTATATTCCAAACTGTGATGACTTGAAGAGGTTCATAATGGATGAACTACACAAGATACCATATATTGGTCACCCAGGATATCATAAAATGATCACTACCACTAGGAAACAATTCTATTGGCCTGGATTGAAGAAATACATAGCTAACTATCTATCCAACATGATTGTTACATCCCTCACCAATCCCAGAATGGAAATAGGAGACCATCTCCATGGATTTAATCACCGGATTACCAAAGTCGACCAAGAAAAATGATGTTATTATGGTCATGGTGGACAAACAAAATAAGTCTGCTCATTTTTTCCCTGTCAAGTCAACTTGCAAGGAAATAGATATTGCCAAAATCTTCATGAAGGAGATATTCAGAATGCATGGCATGCCTAAGGAAATTGTATTGGACAGAAACACCAAATTTACTTCAAGCTTTTGGAAATCTCTAATGGCTGGTTTTGAGACTAAATTGTTGTTCAACATAGCCTATCACCCTCAAACTGATGGATAGACAGAAAGAGTGAACCAAATAGTAGAATACATTCTAAGGATGCATGTAATGCATCAGCCTAAGAAGTGGGAAGACTACCTACCATTGGTAGAGTTTTCCTACAACAACAGTTATCAAGAATCCTTGAAGATGAGCCCTTTTGAATCCCTCTATGGTAGACAGTGAAAGATTCCAATCAGTTGGAGCAATCCAGTGGAAAGAATTACAATCAGGCCTGACATGCTAAAAGAGATGGAGCAACAAGTGATTCAGATAAAGAAAAATCTAAAGATTGCTCAGGATAGACAGAAAAGTTACGCCGACAGAAAAAGAACTCCCAAAGAATTCAAGGCAGGAGACCATGTCTATCTAAGAGTTATACCCAGGAAGATTTCCCTAAGAATGGGAGCCTGTTCCAAACTAGCACCTTGGTATTGTGGACCCTTTGAAGTTTTAAATAGAGTGGGACCTGTAGCCTATAGGCTAGCACTTCCTCCCACAGTAAAGGCACATAATGTTTTCCATGTTTCATTGTTGAAGAAATATGTACATTATGATAATCATATGATTGATTGGTCTATTATGCAGGTGGATCCAGAGGGAGAATTCCTGCCAGAACCCCAATGCATATTAGACCGGAAGAAAACCTCACTCAGGAACCAAACCATTGCACAGGTCAAGGTGCAGTGGAAACATTTTGGCCCAGATGAAGCTATGTGGGAAATGGAGGATTCCATGAGACAGACATATCCAATTTTGTTTACTCGGGTACATACATATCATGTTGACAGACAGAACATTGAGGATGATGCTCCTTTAAGGGGGAGGGAATTTTAATACACTGTTTCCCCCAGTTTGTAAATATAACTATATTGGCCAAGGAACTATGGCAAACTTAAAAGTGTGAATGTTTGATTTGATGGACCTTTGTTTAAAAGGTCGATGAATGTAAATTATGTTATTTTAATAGAAAATGGATATGTGTTGCATGACTGCTGAAAATGGGATGTGATAAGAGAGAGACCATGAATGCTATGAAAAGGTGGTGGAGGGGACCAGGAATGGTTGCGTTAACCTCCACCAAACTAGTACCTCATTGGATTTAATTGCTCATATCAGAACAACCCTCTAACCCAGGAATGAATTACAGTCAGGCTGGTAGGTGGGAAGACCTCCTCAAGAGATAATGAGGGGATGGGGCAGAATGCCCATCAGTAAGGCTTCCAGACCTAGCCACAGGCTAGGAATTCGAGCCACATGAAATCTTGTTGAGGAAGGTAAGAAAGGAAACGTGGTGGGTAGATGAGGATTTGTGAAGAGTGCAAAGACAATAGTCAAAGCTCTCGGGTCTAAGGAAGGACTGAGAACAAGGGAAGTGAGTTTTGATCCCAGAAAATAGAGACCTAGTTGGGAGAAGGAGAGTAACCTTTGTCCCAATCCATTTTATGTATTGGGAGAAGGAGAGTAACCTTCATCTCTAACTTTCGTTGAGATGGAAGAAAGAGATTGAATCTCAAAGAATCGTGGGTTAATATTTGGGGTGGCCAGTGATAAAGCCATTGGGAGTGATTGAGCCTATGGTTGGGTGGAAACGAGCACCCTGTTCAACACTCGCATCACACATTATGGTTTTGATAAGTGTTTTCATGCCTTGTGCTTTGAATTGGAAATAATGGTTGCATGTGTGTATTTATATGTCTATAAATGGTTTCTGTATTGAATTATTAAGTTACGAGTATACATTCGCTCCATTGAGAACATATACCTCTATTTCATTTTCCATATGCTCCAGTTTCATCACTCAAGGGTGCATTCCACGGGGAATTACACCACCATTACAAAGTCAGAGCAAGCCTCTTGTCATTGCTACCATTTTGCTAGCGTCATGAGTTTACCTTGTCCTGATTCAGAGCTTGAAGCTTTGCGAGTTAGGGAGGAGCTCCCTTCAGACTAGTAGTCTGAGAGACTTTGAACTTGCACCTAAATCATTAACCAAAAACCTGACTAAGAGTGGGGATTATAGCCTAAGAGTCATCTAAAGGTCCATGTGACCTGAGTCTAGGAGTCCTGCACAAAAAGGAGTTAGCTCATGGAGGTTTCAGAACCTTTGGAGTTTGAAGCTCTAAGCTGTCAAATTGCATGTTTGTCAAGTTACCTAAACCATTGATGGATTAAGAATCTGATAGTGGAGATGGAAGAGAGCCATTTAATGGGAGGAGAGGCCATCCCGATCGTCAGATTAAATAGAACACCCACTAAGGTTGACGAACTAAACAACAGCTACTCGATTAAATCGACTGTTGGAAATCATTGCATACATGTTAGTTCACGGACCACAATCAACCCACGTTGTTGATCTGGTCGGGAATGGGAGATCAATGACTAGGATTAGACTAGAGTCAAGTGAGCACTTCCCAAATTGTGGAGGTTGAATCTCACAATCACTGTGAACCATCGAAATATGAACAAAGATCGAGGGTGGGGAATCACTACGGAGCGCAAAGGTGAAAGTAGCAGATGCATTAGTTCATGGCCCACAATTCACCAACTTCATTTATATTGTTGGGCTGGAATATCATCGACTCCAGTTTAACCAAGTTGGGCAAGTACTTTCCATATTGCGGAGGTTGAGCTCTCTGATAAAGAGCATGCACGTTGGGGCCCCGCAATTACTGTGAATCATCGATCGATGGACACCTCGGTATTGGTTGGATCACGACCTCCATACCTTGAACAGTTGTGAGAGGGATGGTCGTGAGCCCTTAGGAAATCCGTGGAGTAACTAAGTCCTTCAGTATCGTCAGTATGAGAGAATTGAAAATATCAGAAGAGATAATGTTTTCAAGAGAAAAGGCGAGACCCAAGATAGTTAGGCTCGCATGAGGAATGAGGGTTGAGGCCTTTGAACATACACAAAACTCTTCCAAGTTGAAAGAAGTTAGAATCTCATGAGGATGAGAAACAATACCCATCAGATCGGTTGTGGGGAGAATCCTAGACCATTAGATCAACGTCCAGGGAAGCAGAGGAGAAGCGCTGAGAAGGAATAGATCCTAACCATCGGATCTGAGTGCAAAGGGATATATTCATCTGATCTAAGGGAAAGTGCACGAGTTTTAACCTTTTTTTTCACAGGAGGGTTGACTGGACAAAGTCTCGAAGTCCCAAAGTGAATTGGGACCATTCATCTCCAAGAGGGATAGGTGGCACAAGATCCACAACTCCTGAGCGAGAGTTTGTTCTCAAGGAGAGAGCGGAAACATCAAAGACCTGAAGTAGGTCCCAATCGTTGATCGCCAGGAGGGGTACATGTCAATATATTGGAGTCTCCGAGTGAATGCACCTCGGAAGAAGCGAGTGCATAAAAGCTTGAAACTTCTGAAGCCCGAAGAGCAGGGATAATTTTAAGGATGGAGATTTATTTTAAAATGTAGAAACCTTGGTGAATCTTACTAATCCTTCATATGTTAACTCTAAATGTTTGGCGATATTTTTGTAAAAATATTCAAATTTCTAATTATTTTGTATAGTTTTTATAAAATTTTAGCGATTTTTAAGGTAAAATAATTTTATCCTATAGAATTTGGGCGAATCATTTTTAAATTAGCCCATGAGGGAAATTTAGCCCCTAAAATCATCCCTTCTGAAGAGTCGAAGAGCCGAAGTAGATATTTTCTGTTGGCCGATAGGAGACACGTGTCAATAGATCGAAGATTTTGGGGAAAAACACTTTAGAGGTTTCCAAGTGAGGGGTGAGACAAACTCCCAAAAGCCGAAGAGCTAGAAAGTCGAAGAGAATATGGACCGTCAGATCCAGAAGGGCATGTGGCGACAGATCGTGAACTTTGAGTGGAAGCACTCTGGGTGAACACGAAGGACAAGAGTTTTAAATCACTGAAGCCCGAATAGCTGAAGCAGTTAGGAGTCGTCGATCTGTGGGACAACACATGTCATCAAATAGCAGACTCCAAGTAAAACATTTCAGGAGAAACAGAGCGTGAGGAAAACTGAGATTTGATAAATCTGAAAGCTGAAGTCCTGAAGCGGGTTAGAGTCGTTGATTGAGGAGGATGCATGGTGAACGATCTGTCATTTCGAAAAAAATTGCTCTGGAAGAAACAAATGTTTGAGAATTGAATTCCCCGAAGCTCAAAGGGAGAAATCAATCACAGTTGTTTATTTAAAGGGATCGGTGTCAGCAGATATTCCACTTCGAAATATTTATGAGAAGTCAAAAGTTGAGAGTTGAAACTCCCACAACTCGAAGTTCGAAGTAAATCTGGATCGTCAGATCTAGAGGGATACTCGGAGATGGATCACGAGTTTTAGATAAATGCATTTGGGTTTTGGTTGAGAATTGAGAAACATGAAGCCCGAAGACCCGAAGGGATCGCAACCATCGATCTATTGAAGAAATGCGTTAGTGGATTACCAGCTTCGAATAAAATTCATTGGGGAAAAATGAGAGGCAAGGTTTGAGAGTTGAAAACTCTGAAACCCGAATCATGAAACAAATCGTGTTCGTTGATTTAGAAGGGTCGGATATGACCCGTAGGTTTGAAAAGGACAGATTTGAGATTTCATTTCAGAAGTACCGTCAAGATCATGAGATCAAAGGTCACATTGAGTTGCGGGAATATAAAGTTCCCAGGCTTTAAAAGTTTGAGGATGGGATGCAATCGAAACCACGGTATTGAGAAAGGGGCATGTGGTGGCTCGTGGTGAATTGTGGGGATAAAATTAGTTTGGTTTCAAACCACTCTTAATCGTTCTTGTAATCACGTGATTGGGGTTCGACCATAACCCATGGTCATATACAATGGTCGTCGAAGAAAAAGGGGGCTAGGCCCCCGATTCCCAAATTAGAGACCATGGATAGAAAATTTTGTTCCTTTAATAAGAAAAAAATTTTTACGCCCCACCGTGGGTCTATTACAGATGGCCACCCACCTATTCCAACTGGGTCAAAACAGTTTGTTGGAAATTTACTACTTTTAGCAATTTTTCGGGTCCTAAACTTTCAGGGCCATTTTGAGGGCCTAAACGACATTTTTTTTGTGATTTGAAACCTCAATGATAGTTTTAGGATATGATTGAGCCCCAAAAATGATTCTCCTCATTGATACCCTTCCAACGATCTATCGTACGCCCCAAATGGAGATTGCATGACAAAGTTATGCCCCCGAGATGTTGATACACCAAACTACCCAAAACGACGTCCACAAAACTGTTTTATTTTCATCTTCCGGGGTTAGGGTTTTGGATTTTATTTATGTTAAAATTTTATTTGGAGCCTCATTGTAACAATCATCTTCTTGCGAATGAGTGTAGCCATCACATCTCTTCTCAGAGATAAGTTTCCACCATTCTAGCAAGTCTTTCACTTTGTAATTTTATAGTTCTGTACATTTCACTCATTAATAGAAATTGTGTATTACTATATATATGTGTGCCTCTTTTTATATACATATGACATATCTCTGTTATATTATTGTATCTTTTGCAATATCTCGTTATATTTCTTTATTATATCACTGCTCTCATTCTGTGCCGAAAATAATCTGGATCATTTGGGATATTAAGTGCCCCAACTGTTTTCATGTACCTGATGAATGGAGTGTTTAGGGAGTACCTGAATAAGTTTGTTATTTTATTCTTGAATGATATACTCATCTACTCAAAGAAAAAAGAAGAACATGAGAAAAATTTAAGAATGGTGTTGCATTTTTTAGAGAGCATAAATTGTATACCAAGATAAGTGCATATTTTATCAAAAAAATATTCACTACTTGGGGCATATTATTTCAGCAGATGAGATAACAATTGATCCAAATAAGATATAGGTCATTATAGGATGGCCCAAGCCAAGAAATGTGACAGAGGTCAGATCATTCATGGTTCTTATCGATTATTACTGAAGGTTCATAAAAGTATTTTCCAAGATTACAAGCTTAATCACTTATTTGAAAAAGAAGGGGTGAAATTGGAATGAATTTCCAAGTGAGAAGAGATCTTTCAACAAATAAAAGGTATTTTGACAAGTGCTCCAATATTGAATAATGCAGATCTGAATGAATATTTTGTAGTGTGCAAGGATGCATGAAAGTAAGGGCTTGGTGGATTCCTCACTCAAAAGGATCATGTGGCTATGAGTCCCAAAAACTAAAAGAGATTGGGAGGAATTATACTACACATGACTTGGAATTAGCAACAATTGTGCATGCACTAAAAATGTGGAGGAAATACCTCATGGGTCAAATATTTTATCTAAGGACATACCATTGTGGTTTGAAACATTTTTTTGAACAATCCACATTAAATGCTAGACAAACTAGATGGATCAAATTTATGAGCAAATATGACTTTGAAATCAAACATGTCAAAGACAAGGAAAACTAAGTGGTTAATGCACTCAATGAAAGAGAACATGGGATGTATGTTACAACCGTTAGCATGTATTGATATGATTTAAAAGACATAATTTTAGTTGCAACAAACTCAGATCAACAATATTTATAGATAAAAGAAAAATTACAGCAAGGCAATTTACAACAAAAATTTAAAAACTATGAGCTGAAAAGATGATGGAATCCTCATGTATAGAGGGAAAATATACGTGAAAAATTATGGTGAGTTTTGTTGAGGGAAATGCACAATGTACCATATGTTGGGAACCCAGGATATCAAAAATTAATTGCAACCATAAGAAGTCATTACTTTTGGACAAGAATGAGGAAAGAAGTGGCTAATTATATAGCCATATGCTTGGAGTGTCAGAAGGTGAAGACAAAGAATATACATCATCTTGGTGCATGATTGGAGACCAGGATTCTCGAGGTTTTCCAACATAGGCACCATTGTAGTATAGATCACTAGCATAGTCAACCTTCTGCAAGGAAAGGAGGTCTCAACCGAAGTGCTGCTGAGACTTATGTGAAATGAAGTGAGGTTGAAGAGAATGTAGTGGTACGAAGAACACAACCTGACTAATTGATCACATGGTTGGGATAGTAAATAGGGAAGACATAGTCTAAACGGAGTTACATATCAAATAAAATGATGCATACTTCATACATGAACAAATATACAAAAAGTAAAGTAACCAGACATATCAACAATGACATGTACGCAATGAAGAGATCCAATATGCATAACAAAGACTTGCACAAAATAAGCATACATAATTCATCAAGATACACACACCATTTATAAAAAATTTAGGGGTCCAATAATCTCTTATATCCATATCATTTCATAACATATGATACATAGTTTTGTTTCCATCTTGTACAGAGAAGAGCATATCAAATATAAACTCAGTAAATGGTTTTCCTATAGTTGGTATGATCACAGCAAGCGGTTACAGTATTCATAACTCTGAAATTAATACAACAGTCGAGATCTAGAAAGAACAAAAATTCACAATAATGATGGTGATTGATAGAAAAAACCAAAACGGCTCATCAACCAACTAATCATGAACTAACTTAATCCCAACCCGTTCCATAACTCCTCGCTATCAAGTTTTTCCATGGACTTATTTCTTTCTTCATTTTGGTGTTGTGCTTTCTTGATTTTGCCTTCCTTTGGAATTCTCTCGAATGTTCCAAATTATTCCATTGTTTTGTCCATATGGATCGCGTATGCTTTCCACACTAGCATTCTAATGCATCACTTTTCGTTGGCTTTCCACTACATTTATTTGTTTTTTTCCAATCATAGTCTTCCGCTAGTTTTCTCTACTTTTTCTGCAATACTATAATATTTCCGCAAAATCGAGTCTTCTCCAAAAATGGAGGGTACAACAAGCCCCGACCACAAACCTTGACTCATCTTGAGTCAATTCTTCATCTCTTCAAGCTGGCTTCCATCAAACAGAGGGTCCAATTCAAGGATGATTTGGATGGCCTTCCATCTAAAACTATCACACTAGTCATCATGGTCATGCTACTTTTGCAATAGAATCTGATTGTTGGACATAAATATAAATCCTTGGGACCGTGGATGTACCCACTTGGGTTGGGGGGGTCAGTCTTCTGCTAAGTAACATAAAATAAATGTCTTCTTATGATAAAATTCCATATTATGTGCACTATTGTTCTTCCTTATCAGTTGGATTCATCGGAAGTCATCTTTTCTTCCCACAGAAATTGATCTGGTGGCATTTACATTCGACATCCAACAATTAAAAAATTATTTTTGAGAAACAAAGAGAAAGAAACTTTGAACTAGAATGTGACTTTCATAACCTACCACAGACTGAGAATCCGCCATGGGTTTCTTCGGGGCAGGCTAACTGGAAAGATGTCCAACATTTGTTTCCACTCCATCACCTAACTAGTGCAATGAGCCAGTATTCAACGACTTTCATCTTTTATCTACACCTTCTTCTTAGTGGTAAGAAGCAGGGGATACAGAGGAGGAAATACTTATACTGTTGTAGTCCAAAGCATTTCAACATAAAAGTATGTAATTGTCAGCTGGAAAATGGATGTAACGACACCATAGGGAGATATCTTGAATGCCCCTTTGTACTTGGGAAGTTTGTATGAACATAATATATAACAATAAATATAAATACATTATTATAGTTAATGAATAATTAATGAAGAGACACCTTCCCAATGAAAGGTCATGTCTCTTCATGGAAGGGCACCCCTGCGTGGCTATATAAGGCCCTCTTTCTTATTGTATCGCATCATCTCATATTCATATACATTATTTAATATATTATCCTTTATGGATTATAACCTGTTGTCTTACCTACATTGGGTATTTACCTGGTGAATCAGCTTGGTTCACCACAGTGGTATCAGATCTTCGTCTCGATCCAAATTTTGGCCACAAAATAGAGTTTCTCTAAAATCAGGTCTTTGACCTCATATTGGCCATTGTCCATTTATAAATCAAATATTTTGCACATTTAAGCAAAAGTAAAAAATCCATTCTACACAAAATCAAAAAAAAAAAAAGAGGAGAAGGAAAAAAACAAAAGAAAAGAAAAAAAGAAGAGGTTTTCTTAAGGTGCACGTGAAGAAGTGTAAGTGCACACCAAGAAGTTTGAAGGAAATATTCCATATTTTCCATTAGTTAAGTTTATTATCATTTAAAAAGTGAGAAAAAGTAATTTAAAAGAAAAAATTTCAAAGAAGAGGAAAAATGAATATTTTATTTTACCTTTGGAGATTTACCACCCCATGGTTTTGGAAAACCATTGGCCCATGGTATTCCATACCTTATATAATGTGTGTGTGTGTGTGTGTGTGTGTGTGTGTGTGTGTGTGTGTGTGTGTGTGTGTGTGTGTGTGTGTGTGTGTGTGTGTGTGTGTGTGTGTGTGTGTATTTATCTATAAATAAATATTTCACAAAACTTAGGGTTGCGTTTGTTGATCCCTAACGACTGCTAACAAATAGTCAAGAATATAAAAATGAGTATTTAAAGTCTCCTAAGATATTTAAATTTTTTAATTGGTGAAGTATTTATAAGTGGAAAAATAAAGAATATATAAAAATATTTTAAGAATCTTAAAATGGAAAGTGATAAAGTTTAAAGAGCTATTATTAAAAACAAATTAAGGATCTTTTTCATTCAATACATTTAATCATTTACTTACTTTCTAAGAAGTACTAAGTGAACAATGACAACTATAAATAATCCTACATTTTTGGAAAAATGTCCATTTTGTGCAATGGTGTTTAATTTTCAAGAATCCTTTAGAAATCAAAATTTTAAATGCACAAATTGTCGAAAACCGTTTATTCTAAAAGAATGTCAAAATGACTACAAGAAATTGGAAGACGAACTAGCATATTATAAAGAGACCAATAGAAATTTGCAAAATGAAGTTGTCATGGAGAAACTTAAGAATAAATTGTATTCTTTCCAAGTAAAATGTAATGAGGAGTTGCATGCACAAATTAAAGACAAGAGAAAAAAATATGACAAAACCTTACTAGAACGAAATCAATAAATATCTCACCTAAAAGATCAAAATCAAAAGTTAGAACAAGCTAATCAAAATCTTATTAAGAAATTATCAGAGAAAGATGAAGAGAATTGTCGTTTAAAAATCCATAATCAAAGTTTACTCACCCAAATTAAGAAGATAAAGAGTGATAAGA
>ML788468.1:904150-925284 GCA_009831015.1 Picea engelmannii
AAGTGACACATCCTTTCATGGATGGTCACCATATGTTCTATATATATGAAACTCTCATCATTGTAATAACATCAATTTAATATAAGCATTTTCTATTGTACTTTTGTCTCTGTGCATGGTTATTCTTCTTGTGATCTTGGTTACTAATGTTGCTATTGTTCATGGCTTATGATTTAGTTCAAGTAAATTTATAAAGTAACTGAATGTAATTGAACAACATTAAAATCCAACATGGTATCAGAGCAACGTTCTTGAAAGAAGGCTATTGCACATGCATTGACCTTGTACAACAATTCATCGTACCTTTCCTGCAATTCATTGTTTTGTTGCAACTGCAACTCAAGATAAAATTTCTGCACTCTTCCAACAACCATGGTGAACCGTATTTTGGTGGAAGATAGGCTTGATGGAACAACCAAATTCATTTCTTGGAAATCTAGATTGCTCATCACTCTAGAAGAGAGTGAACTAATGAAGTGTGTTGAAGAAGTTGTACCAGAATCAGCTGATGATGCAGAAAAATCACAATGGAGGAAGAATGATGAAAAAGCCAGAAAAATCATCATCTATTCTGTGAGAGACCATTTAATCCCTCACATCTCCAACTTGAAGACAACTAAGCAGATGTACGACACCTTGAAGAAGTTGTTTGAGAGTAACAACACCAATAGAGCACTTGTCTTGAGACACCAACTTCAAAATCTCAAGATGATGATGTCTGATACAGTTGCCACCTTCTTCATGAAGATTTCAGAGACTAGAGGTCAGTTGGGTGCTATTGGTGAAATCATCTCTGATAGAGAACTTGTCATGATTACCCTTAATGTTCTTCCAATCCATTGAGAGCCATTCATTCAAACTATCAGTGGGCGATCCAAATTTCCCAAGTTTGATCGTTTATGGGCAGACTGTACTCAAGAGGAGACCAGACTTGCATCTAGAGGCATGCAATGTTCCCATCATGATGAAAATCAATCCCTTGCCACTCATGCAAGGAAAATCAAAGGAAAAAGAAGAGGTTTCGAAAAAACCTTTAAAGGAAGGAAGTCAGCACCAACTTTTGAGCACAAAAAGAAGGACATGTCAAAGGTTCAATGCTTCAGATGTGACAAGTATGGCCACTATGCGAAAAATTGTCCTACATGGAAGAAAGGAAAACAACATGCCTCCACTGCTAATGTTGATTTATAACCACCTCGGAAGATGTCAAGGAATGAAAACATGAACGATGAAGAGTGCTTCTTCATTTCATCCCTCTCAAGTATGGTTCCTACTAGTAATGATGTTCGGTTGATTGACAATGGTTCTTCCATACATATGACTAGATACAGAGAGCACCTTACAGATCTAGTAGAGAAAGAATCTCATTTGCATGTTGTACTTGCTGATGATGCGAGATATACTGTGAAGGGAGTTGGATCCACCTCCTTACAATTGGATTCTAGCACCCCACTCCATTTGAACGATGTATTATTTGTACCTAGGATGAGATGGAACCTTGTCTCTATTTCATCCTTAGAGAAAAAAGGCTACAAGGTTGCTTTCTTTGATGGAAAAGTTCTTTCATGGAACAAGAACTCTAGTATTAATTATGCCTGGGTGATTGGTGTTCGAGAGGGAAGATTTTACAGATTGATTGTTTGACCAGTTCATGCCCTAATACATGATTCCTTTAGTTTGAGTGAACTATGGCATAGGAGACTTGCTCATTTACATTATAGATCTCTTCCCACTCTAGGGAAGATGGTGATAGGCCTTCCAAAGATCCATGTTGAACATGATGGAATTTACAGAGGTTGTGCTCTTGGAAAGAATTCCAAGAGGTCCTTTTCGAGCAGCGATAGTAGATCCAAGGGGATCTTAGACTTGGTTCATACAGATTTATGTGGACTCATGATAGTTGCTTCCTTAAGTGGATACCTATACTATGTGATCTTCATTGATGACCACTCTCGGAAGACTTGGATTTACTTATTGAAAACCAAGGATGGAGTCCTTGCTAGATTTTAGGAGTACAAAGCACATGTCGAAAACCTGACCGGAAAGAATATTAAAGTGTTGAGATCAGATAATGGAGGAGAATACATCTCCCAGGATTTCAGTGATTTTTGCATTAAGGCAGGGATCAAGAGGGAGTACATTGTTCCTTACAACCCTAAAAAAAATGGGGTTGCAGAGAGGAAGAAAAAATCTATTATCGAGGCAGTCAAGGCAATGATTCATGATCAACATTTACCTATGTTTTTGTGGGAAAAAGAATCCATGACTATAGTGTATGTTCAGAACAGAAGTCCTCATAAGATTGTAAGGAACATGACTCATGAGGAGGCCTTCACCGGAGTGAATCCTGAGGTTGGACACTTCAGGATATTTGGGTGTCCAGTATACATTCATATACGCAAAGAGAAAAGGACAAAGCTAGACCCTTCAGGAAGAAAGGGTACATTTGTGGGGTACAGTGAGTCTTTGAAGGCATACCGGATCTACATCCCTGGTCAGAGACAAATTTAGGTGAGTAGAGATGTTACCTTTGAGGAGGAGGTAACCTTCATGAGATATATAGGATCTCACATGGATATTGATAGTGAGAAAGAAGAAGAGATGGTTCATTCTCCCCCTCACCCTCCAACAGTTCAGAGGGAGACAGTTGAGCCTATTGATCCCATTCATCCTGTACCTCTAGTTGATGTTCCGAGAGATATTGTAGTAGGTCAGAAGAGACCTACATGGGCTCGTCAAACTCTGCAGGAGGTAGAAGGACATGCATCTCCTCATGGTACCCTTCGAGAGAGCAAGAGACCTTAGAGATATTCATGCTATACCGCAGCTATGAGCCACATCATTGATTCTGAGCCTTCATGTTATGGGGAGGCATCTAGTCAACCGGTATGGAGAGATGCCATGATGGAGGAGTATCAATCCATCATGAAGAATGATGTGTGGGATATTGTTTCAAGACCTGAAAGGAAGTCTGTAGTGACTTCCAAAATGATCTATAAGATCAAACATACAACCGACGAAAGCATAGAGAAGCACAAAGCAAGATTTGTTGCTAGAGGATTCTCTCAGGTGGAGGGAATAGATTATGAGGAGACATTTTCTCCTTTTGATCGATACACTTCTATCCAGATGATTATTTCCCTCACAGCATCCATGGGTTGGAAACTACATCAGATGGATGTGAAGACAACCTTTCTCAATGGAGAGATTGAGGAAGAAATATACATCGAGCAACCAGATGGTTTCGTCATACATGAGAAGGAGTATCATGTGTGTAGGTTGAAGAAGGCCTTGTATGGACTCAAGCAGGCACCTCGAGCTTGGTATGCAAGGATTGATGGACACCTAATGAGTTTGGGCTTCAAAAAAAGTGTTGTTGATCCCAACCTATACTACAAGACTGTTAACGGTGAGGCCTTGATTTTGGTACTCTACATTGATGATTTATTCCTCACCGGTACATAGAGCCTTATTATTGAATGCAAGTATGCATTGGCCTCTAATTTCGAGATGAAATACCTTGGTATGATGCACTACTTCTTGGGACTAGAAGTGTGGCAAAGAACTGATGAGATCTTCCTAAGTCAGGGGAAGTTCACAGTTGAGATATTGAAAAAGTTTGTGATGCTAAACTGTAAACCCATGGCTACACCAATGGTGATGAATCTGAAGAAACTATTTTTGTCTTCTTCTGATTCCGACGAGATTGATCTGACCTCGTACAGACAACTGATTGGATCATTGATGTATCTGGTTAACACCAGACCAGATATTTGCTATGTAGTGAGTGCACTTAGCCAATTTATGAGCCAAACGAGACAAACACAATGGATTGCTATGAAGCATGTGTTGAGATACCTATGAGAAAAAATTGGACATGGACTGAGATATACTTCTAGTATTGACATGATATTGCAGGGATATACTGACTCTGATTTGGCAGGGAGTGCAATAGACAGGAAGAGCACCTTTGGGTGTTGCTTCACTTTGGGATCTTCCATGGTTTCTTAGTGTAGAAAGAAACAAACTTCTATGGCCTTGAGTACTGCAGAAGTAGAGTACATTGCATTAAGTGTGGCATTTCGTGAAGCAGTGTGGCTTCGCAAGATCCTTGCAGATTTATTTGGACATGTGCTAGATTCCACCATTATTCATTGTGATAACCAAAGTTATGTGAAGCTCTCAGATAATCCAGTGTTTCATGAAAAATCAAAACACATTGAGATCAAGTACCATTACATCCGACACATGGTGCATAGGAAGGTCGTATTGATGCAATACCTTCCTACAGATGAGCAAGTTGCTAATGTTCTTACCAAATCCCTTACCAAGATGAAGTTTGAGTACTTCCATGATAGACTTGGTGTGGAAGAGAATGTCTCCCTCTGAAAGGGAGTGTTAATGTTTGCAGCTTCCTGAAACATTCTCTGGATCATACTCCTCTATGAATCGAGTTGAGTTGATCCGTGAGGACACTTATTCGAGAAGGGATAAGTGGGACACTTATTCGAGAAGGGATAAGTTCATTTGGGCTTATAACCCAACATCCCATGTGGAGAGAACATGAGGACATGTCAAGGGAGTTGACCCTTGACATCACACATTATGGGAGTTGACCACAGTGTTTCTAGAGGGTGTAGCCTCTAGAAGTCCACATGGAAGTGCCATGTGTGGAAAACCTTTTTCTACTATGGTGGTTGTGTACTACTGACAAAGACTGTGTGTCTCTAGATAGTAGTTGTGTACTACTATGGAAAGTTATTTCCCTAGCTAAGAGGGAGTGTTGATGTTTCAACATTGGGCATAACTTCTCCTAGATTGGGCTGCAGACCAAGGGAGATAGGATTCATTTATCATAAATGTGCACTTGTGATAAATGGGCCCAGACGTAGTCCTTCCTTGATCATGACAAGGAATAATATGGACTTGAGGTGCTTGAGATGGTTTCCAAGTGTCAGTTAGCATCATGCTAACATTCACTCATGGGGGTGTGCCTATGGTGAACAACCTTGGTTGAGAATGTCTCCCTCGTTGAGAGGGAGTGTTGATGTTTGGACAACATTGGGAATACATTCTTTCATATATATATATATATATATATATATATATATATATATATATATATATATATATATATATATATATGACATAATATGACATAATATTTATAATACAACATATAAATATACTTAGTAAATAAATAGTTACTTATTATCCAAGTGACACATCCTTTCATGGATGGTCATCATATGTTCTATATATATTAAATTCTCATCATTGTAATAACATCAATTTAATATAAGCATTTTCTATTGTACTTGTGTCTCTGTGCATGGTTATTCTTCTTGTGATCTTGGTTTTTACTACTACTATTGTTCATGGTTTATGCTTCAGTTCAAGTAAATTTATAAAGTAACTGAATGTAATTGAACAACATTAAAATCCAACAATTAGAACAACATATCAATAAGGAATCATTGGTAGATAAAGATACAATGACTGAACGTATGGAACTACAAAAGTATTCAAATAGAAAAAACTTGATGGTGGATAAAGCAATTAATACAGACCGAGTCAACCTTACAATTCAAAAGGATTTAGTTGATGTAAATAGGTCTTCGCATGTCGAAGTAGAAACAAGCCAGGGCTATGAAGAAGACTCAATTCCAAGTGTTAATCAAGAAGAATCTACAAGTACACGAAGTAAATATCAGGTTGCAAGGATGCCTTATAGACATCCTAATCACAAAAATTGATACTTCAACCAATCAATGTATCCATAGAAAAAAATGACAAATATGTCAAACATTATTACCACCATTACAAATGATTCTCAAGGTAGAAGTTATCATGGGAATCAAAGTACATCAAATTGTCTACAAGAACCCCATAAAATCCCCATTGTGCAGAAGATTGATTTATGGTGGGAAAACTCCCTTACAATTCAATGGTTCTATGTAGAACTTAGAATATCCTATTGTTTCAAGTCCTCAACGATCGCTAATTTAGGAATAAATAATAAGGAGATGATATTACAAGCCAAAGAAAGAAATAAGTATTCCATAAGTATGCTTTGAGGACAAAGCATTTTATAAGGAGAAGGCAATGTTATGAACATAATATATAATAATAAATATAAATACATTATTACAGTTAATGAATAATTAATGAAGAGACACCTTCCCAATGAAAGGTCACGTCTCTTCATGGAAGGGTACCCCTGTGTGGGTATATAAGGCCCTCTTTCTTATTGTGTCTCATCATCTCAAATTCATATACATTATTTAATATATTATCCTTTATGGATTATAACTTGGTGTCTTACCTACATTGGGTATTTACCTGGTGAACTAGATTGGTTCACCACAGAAGTAGTTACTAGAGTCTGAAGTGGGCATTCCTCCCATAATGTGATGGTAAACACCTTCTCCTCACATCTGTAAACAAGATGGTTGGTTGGATTCTTCCATTTTGAGGATATGGATCAAGTGGGTCATCATCTGTGAGCTTCATCATCACCATAGCCTGTAGTTTACGAGGTGAAATCTTGCAGTATGAAATTTCTCTATGAGTATGCCTTCTTTATAAAGGAACTTGGCACTAAGTGACGAAAATAGCGGGAGTATTTTCAAGGATTTGTCACACATACCCAATCTTTAAAAGTTCCAAGTTTCACATGGCTAGGCATGGATGGGATATGGATCCTGGCTTTGCACAGGGGAAATAATGGTATGAAGGATACAAGGACATGGGTGTAATATCCCCAAAAAAAAATTATTATTAAAGTTTGTATGCACTTAGGAATTTATTTCCATTTTTGGCAAATTCAAATTTGGAATTTGGTTAATTATAATTAATTATTGTGACTGTTGGGAAAATATTTGATTTGCCCAACCAACTCTTGACTATGACACTTGTAAGAGACAATTTTTTTTTTATATTAATTGTTGAGGGACAAATGGAACATCCGGGTCGAAATCAACTGACCATGACTCCATGAGTGGGGAACAGACTTGAACTACCTCAGGGTTGAAATTTACAAGTGGCAAATGAGGAATTTGACCATTGGCAACCCCCTAAAAATCATGGATTTGTAAAGATGTGAAAATTCCCAAAGGGGGAAAAGACCTAGGCACAAGATGATTTTGCATATAGAGCATATGAGAGAAGGCAGGACACTGCCTAGTATGTTGGTGAAAAGGATATCACTTGATGTTATAAGCATTGTTTCTGAGTGTAAGGTGAGGAGAAGTTATGATCTGAAAGAAGACTATAGTGAAAGAGGAGCTTCGGGGTTCACCCTCATGGATTCATGGTCAGGCTAGGGGGTGAACAAAGAAAGTAGATTGGTTGTTCTATTCTATGGTTGGGAGGAACTTGGTTGTTCCATTTGTTGTTTCAGCACCTTGTTCAGATATGTTCATCTACTCACTTCCTGGTTGAATGTTATGTTGATTAATAGTTGGTAGAATACATTTACTTGATTCTGGATGAATGTTCTGTTGATTAATAGCTGATAGAATACCCGAGCCAGGGATGATTTTAAGGATGGAAATTTATTTTAAAATGTAGAAACCTTGGCGAATCTTACTAATCCTTCATATGCCAACTATAAATGTTTGGCAATATTTTTGTAAAAATATTCAAATTTCTAAGGATTTTATATAGTTTGTATAGAATTTTGGCGATTTTTAAGGTAAAATAATTTTATCCTATAGAATTTGGGCGAATCATTTTTAGAATAGCGAATCTTTTTTTGGGGAAAACTATGGAAAATTAGACCATGAGAGAAATTTAGCCCCTAAAATCATCCCTAAATACCTCTACTGATTTTGGTAGAAGGTTTTGTGAGATAAATAGCTAGTAGAATGAAATGGATTTAGAATAAGCCCTTACAGTTTAGTTTTATTTAACCAATAAATTGAAGAAAGCTACTATGAAGTTAGTTGCAATATAGTTGAATCATGCATGTGTGTGTGTGTGTGTGTGTGTGTGTAAGAGATACATTCTAGCTTGAGACAATAGAAATAATTGTGGTATGAATTCGTAACTAGTACTAAACATGAATATATATATATATGCGTATATACATGCTTTGATGGAAAAATGGATCACATTGTCAAGTGATGTTTTGGTACATCACTGTATAAACAATAACACAACAAGTTGTTTATTGACTTTGTATAACTGAAATTTCAAGTAATTTCCACTGAATCCGACGATAATAATGGAGAAGATAGTTACAGTCCCCTTTTCATTTCAAAATAACCCAGAAGAGAATGTTCAGTGATATGTATTCATAACCATATTACCTATTACAGAGTCGAACAAAAACGAATCTTCAAATTTTACATAACACATGCGATCATAACCATTAAATAGTGAAATCGTATTCAATCTAGGGTTCCCCCCTTTGTCTTTTATTTTAAGAATTGAAGATACAAGTAACCAACTATCTATAGGATCCTGGTATAAAAATATCATGATAATAGTATCCTAAGGTGGAACCTGTAGCACTTTAAACAAATAACTGGGTGGTTATTTCCTTTTAATGCTGTAAGTTGGAACTCAAATACCTTTCGAGTGAGGGGACCTCGTCAATCCACATCCTCAGAGAAATTAAGTCCTACAGGAGAAAGATTGAGAATATCAATAAACAGAGTTATGAAACAAATCAACGAAATTTAAAGATAGAGTAATGTCCAAGACGAATTCATGAAATTAAACATTACATATTTAATACATGAGAAATTACTTAGCTTGAGGTTGGCGTGGGGCATTTCTTTCTCCATCAGCAGCGTTGAGTGAACGGTCCATATCCCGAAAGGGAGGAGTAGACTTTGGAACGACTGACGGGTACCCTCGCAATGGAAATAGGGGTCCCATCATTAGTCTTGTAACCGAATAGAATAACCAATTGCTCAAAATGTATCAAACGATTAAAACATTATTAAACATGAAACATATATAGCATAACTGGAATTTCAAAGAACGCACAGTATAAATCATGATCTACAGAGTCGCCTAAATTGGATCACATATAGGGTTACGATATTGTTCTCATAATTAACTAAACCTACAGCTTGAAGATAAAGAAAAATGCAATATTGGACAGGGTTCTTGATAATTAAAGTTCCTTTCCCTTTGCACGAATAGATATCTAAATTCTAGAACAGAGAGTAAGGGTAAATCCTTTAATACAGTTAAGACTATGGAATGATTATGCGCAGTGGGAGCCTTAAGATTGTATATATGCCTATATAAATACGGAAAAGGTAAATGGAGTTAATGCCATTAAAACCTTACATAACAGTAAGGGAATCCTTATCGCGACTACAGGAACGGGTTCACAACTTCTCAACTTTTAATCCGAGAATGAAAAATTTCCACAATAAGCTGGAGGCAAGATCCGATAGCTCGAAGACTTAGTAATAAATCAAATCGGAGTATTAAAAATGCAAACCATACCTACAGAGAATGAAGTAAGTGAACAACCAATTAAAAGTGCGAGTTTAAGCAACAAGAATCGAGGCCCTGGTCTCGATGGAAAACCCTCATGAATGGTAAAATTAATTATGACAGAATACACAGAGAACATTGGGTACAGTGACTCTACAAGAATCCTTATGCTGATTTTTAGGGTCACTATAACAGGGTTTAACCACAGGGGTTGCAAGGATAGGTAGGGCATGAGAGGCTCCACCAAAATACAAGTCTAATCATTACAGAGGTGAACCAGAATAATTGTTGTTGAAAAAAACCCTAACAAAACCTTATGGGACTATTCCTGAATCCAGAAATTGAACCACATGTGGAAAGTGGCTTACCATTTTAAATAAAACCCATGAATAATGAGTAGTTACCCTCATCAGAGAGGTAAAAGCTGTAAACCGCCCTGAGATAGAATTTACGTATTGTATCTAGATCATGGATAAAAGTACTACAGAGAGATGAGTTTAGCGAAAGGAAGGTCCCTAACTAGAAAACCGTAAAGAATATATTACAGAGACAGACCTAAAATACAACTGACATTCCATATTTTTTTATATAGTTAAATTCAAGCGTTAGAGTTCGAGAACTTACCTGGAAATGGAGGAAACCAGACATACGTTTAACATTGTTCTTTCCTTACGCAGAGTAGGAATCCCCTCATCACTGGTAGTTATACGCAGAGTGGTGTTGCGAAGGCTAACTTAGACAATATTTTTACAAACGAGGTGGGAATGCCCCATGCTTGATTCATGAAACCAAAATAATTTGATTGTAACTGAAAATTATTGATGAATTGAATGTCTACATCAGCCTCGGGGGCGTCAATAATGACATATGATGAATATGTGGAATGAAATAACTCTGAATAGAGAAATGGAAAATGGTTTAATATGTCGATAACTCAAAGGAATTGATGTCCTAAAAATTCATAGGTCTTCGACGATTACTGAAAACTACAACGGTTGCATAGTAAGACCCACTGTAACATGAAACTTTGTTGGAGTCAAATGATATGGGGATAAACGACATAAGAAAGAAATGATGATTCTTTATGTGTCATCCAAGACTTATCATTGATAGTGGAATGAGATATAAGATACTTCCACCTTCCTGGAAACTTGTGCTGACGTCGACAGGGAAGGGGGGGCGACTACAAGAAGCAAAGGGATTCTTGACATAGATTTGATCAAAATGGTATCAGGAACTGTATGGAGGAAAATATGGATGAATTGGTGAGATGGAAGAAGATAAAAATGTATGGGATGTAATAAATTCCCTTCATTGGGGAATATGGAATGATGCCTACAACTATGAACCATGATCTGGTGTCAGGGGGACGACTAGATATTGGTTAAACTGTGTTAAATGGGTGATACTGCAAAGGGGTGTGGGGTAGGTCAAAATAAAAAAATTTTGGACAAGGGTGTCAATGATAGTCATAATGTTGGCCATGATAAGGGTAGATTTGTAGAGATGGTGATGAAAATGAAATTCCCAAACCAAGGGCGACATGGGTTGTTGTGTTCTAAGGAAAAATATTCCATCGATTGTGATGGAAAAAATCTACTCTACTTGCTGGAATTAGAGATGTGCTTTATACAATTACCAAATGAATAAAGAATGATTGGGTTGAAAGTACACGTACAAAAACCAGTGAAGTATGGCATGGCCTCGTAAGGCGCCAGTAGGGTAATGTAATTGATGAAGGGTAGGGAGGCCATTGGTGGGATTTTGTACCAGGTGGGTGAATGGATGATGAAATTGCAGATGGGAAGTTAATGTTGGATGAGATGGGGGGTTAATGATAATGTGGAGGTGCATTTAGTGTAACCAAAAACATGATGTGGGAGTCCATAATGGGGTGGTTAGCATGATGGTGAGGAATAAGTATGAGGTTATTTGGGGTATATCACTACAAGGAATCCCAAACCTAATGCATAGAATAGTATTAGTGTTAATATGCCAAGGGGTAAATATATGTGGGACAACTCATGGAGGTGAGAATGCTATTGTTTGATAGTACCTGAATGCAAATACGAAGATGGTACCACAAAGTCGAGTGTGGGGATCCTAAGGATAAATGTCAAGGGGTATAACTAGGATATGCAGTTGTTTGCAGAGGGTGTGAGTGCATTCTAGTTTTGAGCATATACCTTAAGGGGCCATAGGGTGGCCAACATTGAATGGGTTGTATATTGTTGTACCAAGTACCTCCACACACAAACATCAAATACCCGAAGTGAAAAATATCTGATGATCAAGAACATATGACAGTTATTTGATAGAAATGTTAGTGATCAAGCATACCCAAGCTTTGGAAATTGGTGGGAAAAAGGGTCCCTTGATGAAAATTTTGTGTGCCCTTGGAAGGAGGCCAAGGAAAATGAGTTGCTAGAATATTTAATCCCTAATCCCTAAAGGAAGGTAGGGAACAATGATTTGATAGAAAAAATAACTCCCTGAGGGAGGCCTAGGGAACCATGGGTTCCTAAACAAGGATCTCCCTAAGGGAGGTTAAGGAACAATGGCTTCCTGATAAGGCACTCCCTGAAGGAGGCCAGGGAACTATGGGTTTCCAGACAAGGAACTCTCTAAGGGAGGTCACAGAATGATGGGTTGAAAAGGGAACCCCTTGAAGGAGGCCATGGAACCATGGGTTCTCGAGCAAGGAAATCCATAAGGGAGGCCAAGGAACCAATTGGTTTCTAAAAAAGGCACTCTCTGAAGGAGGTCAGGGAACCATGGGTTCCCGAAAAAGGCACTCCCTAAGGGAGGCCACGAAATAATGAGTTCCTGGAAAATACGCTCCCTGAAAGAGGCCGGGGAACCAAGGGTTCCCGAACAAGGAACTCTATACGGGAGGCCAAGGAACAATGGGTTCCTAAAGAAGGAACTCCTTGAAGGAGGCCACAAAATAATGGGTTCCTATAAAAGGGAATCCCTGAAGAATGTCCCGTTTCCCTTATGGGGGTAACTAAAAGTGACCAATTCTAAGAGATCCTTTCTACAAGAAGTAATGAAACTATCTTGGTGGATCATTTCGATTAGGCCATGTGGCTTGTAATCACATGATGTCTGGGGGCACTAGACACAAGGTGGTGCTATAATGGTTCCTATGAAGGGTATATTGTGAGGGGGTTTTGTGTCAAGAGCTAGGTCTTATGGGACCAAGGTGGGAAGTGGTATTGGCCCATGTATTATCATATGAGGACTAGGGGAAGGGTTGTTTCCAAATAACCAAAATGATGGACCAAAGGTATAATAGCAAGCATATTAAATTTGAACACCCACAAAAGAGGATTCTGAAACAGTGTATCCGATCCATTATTTTGTGTAACATCTATTGTGGGGTTTGGGACTTTAAACTGTGTGGAAACATCTCTTATATGGGAATGATTGGTCATGATGGAACTGGAATCTCTGATATCCCTATCATTGTTAAGATATGATCTTATTTGAGATGGAGTAATGACCTTATCAAGGGAGATAATATTAGAGGGTGCACCAATTGAATTTTTAGGACCCTTCCAATAGTGGATAGGAGAACCTAGATGGAGGTTATCACTAGAATCACTTAAAGAAGTAGTGGCCTTAGAGAATTCTTTGTCTTCTGGGAAAAAGTTAGTTGATATTTCATGGTTTCTTTTGGGTTTGGGAGAGTAAACATGCATGTAGTCCCCCAAGGATGAATAAATCTACCCAGGCTCCAAGCCTAAGTGGCGAGGAGGTGGTTCTATAGGCATGGGCTCATTTTTGGGTGGAGTGGATGTTGCATGACTAGTGGAAGTGGACACATAGTGCATGGAATCAATATGAGCAACATGATGTGAGATTCTATTATGAGAATCTTGAGGGGGGGATCAGTGTATGAGAGTTGATCGATGGTAATGATGAGTCCCTCATGTGGGAATATCATGACTAGAAAGAGAGAAGACACCACAACACTCATGGCATAGATGAAATCAAGACCTAGGATAATATTGTAATCCACCAAAGCATCCATGACAACAACATTGATCGAAATTGTATTACTGCCTAACTCGATGGGGAGACTAGGTAAGATCCCTAAGGGGGAGAAAATTCTACCATCAAAGGATCTTAACTCAATCATTGATGGGACAAGAGTAGGGGAACCTAGTTGTTTCCAATCTAATGAGGACATAATACATGAGGATTCCCCATCATCTATTATACATCGATAAACTCTATGGTTTTTAACGATTACTTGTATTTTAAATGGGGTAGAAGATGGCAGTCGTACTTGGATAAGTGGATCCCAATCAAGGGTGATGTCCTGTGATGGGTGTGGGTACACACTTATATTTTCCTTACAACGATAAGGTATAGTAGACATTGTGTTATTAGAGGTGGAAGGGGTTCTCCCAAGTCTATATGACTGATCCCCAGTGATGAGGTATATTAAGTGTGAGGGGGGTTACCCATGTGAGGGGTAATAAATGATGTTGAGGTGCATGGAACCTCAATTGATGGATTAATGGGTGCACGTTGGTTGTTAATAACTCCTTGGTGGGGAATCATGTTTTGGAGAACTAGTGGTGTTTGAGGTTGCAAATAATTGTGGGGTATTTGCGGGGGTCCTTGAGAGGCAGGGGGTTGTTAGGTATTCATTGTCTCTTTCATCTTTTTATACTCAACAATTCAGGGGAAATGATGGGTATAATGACCATACTCACCGCATAATGCACAAGGGAAGTTGGTTCGAAGGTTGTTGTTTCTCCCTTGTCGTGGTTGGTCGATATTATTGTCTCCTTAGGGGTTTTGGTTAGCCTGATTTTGGTTTCCCCCAGCGGGGGGGTTTGGTTGTTGGGGGTTTCCCCCTTGTCCTTGGTTTCTATTCTTTACCTTTATCCAGTTGTTGTTGGGTTGATGAGGGGGATTGGTTGTATTCAATTGTTCAAAGGATTGAAATTGTTGAATAGGAGAGGGTTGGATAAAATTTACCCCTGCGTGTTGTTGTCCATGTGATGGGGAAAGAGGTTGAGGAGGACCAAGGAAGGGGTAGTAAATTAGTAAGGGTTACCTTGTGGAGGTTCATACTGGTTTTATGAAGTGAAGGTTCCTCCCATAGGATTGAGAGTATATGTCATGGATGGTGAAGGGCCTGGATGTTGTATGCACACATGGTGAGTGGGGGGTGTAGGTATCGGTGGTCCCATGATGGGAGGAGGAGGTGCCATGAATGGTGGTTGATGTATTGGGGGAGGGTAGTATGGGTTTCACCCATACATTGGTTGGTATGGATTGGCCCCAAACATGAGTACTGGTTGAGCGTGTGGGTGTGTATGGGACATTGACCTAATCAACCCATCGACATTGTGTGATGTTCTTGGTTATTATTGACCAAATGGTAGAGGGTGAGGAGTATTAGATAACACCGTATAAAGATGCCCTGATTGAGAGTAAATTAAGTCAAATTGTTGGGCCTCATTGATAGCCTCATCTTCAGTTTGAGGGAAAGTAGTGGCAACTTCTTTGGCGAGGAGGGGGACTAGTGATTTGAGGAACCACTCTAGTCGTTGTTGCGGAGTGGTATCTTCTTCGTAAATATGTCTTCTTCTCTTCCATTCATGAATATGATCAACGATATGGATGGATGAAGTATGTTTGAATTCAGATAAAATTTCCAAACCAGTGTCATGACGCACAGGGAGTTGGAAGAAGGATAAAAAGGCTTTTTCCAACAACTCAATGGTTGAGTGGAACCCAAATTTTTCATCCACATACCATTTGGTGGAGGGACCAGTGAGCGTTCTTTGGAATAATTGTAAGCAAAGGAATATTCCATAATTCTATTGGAAGAACACCACAAGTGAAAAGACATGATGTGATTAGTTGGGTCTTCTCCAGGTTTGCCTTTGAATTTGAGAATATCACAAGGCAACTTGGTGGGCATATTCAACCAAGTGGGGTCATGTAATATGGGATCATTCATCAATTTGTTCAAGTATAGGATATTGAGAGATGCCAAGTATGGCATGGATGGGGGATTACCATCCATGGTATGATGTGGTTGAGAAGATGTTCCTTGTGAGGATGGTTGGAAGTTTGTACTTTGTGATGAAGGTTGGGTTCCACCTCCTTGTGGTGGAGGACTGGTAGGTCAAGTGCTCTGGATAGCAATGCCAAGAAAGGTAGATCCAAGAAATGTTGATCCTATAATTGTAGCACTCACCAATGTATGTGATGGTTGTGTTGATGTATCAGCCAAGTTGGGGACACCTCCCAAAATTTGGGGGAGGTTTCTCAAGCACCTAGAATGGAGGGGATATTTTGGTTCCCCTATGATTGTAGAATATATGTGTATTTTTTTATGGTGGTGAGAAGAAATGATGGAACACGTGCTTTACAAATTATTTTAAAATTGTATTCATAAACTACATGTAATCAAATGGTGATAATCACACATATAACAACAATGCAAATGGTATTTGGTTATTTTTTTACTCTACATGGGAGAATATAAAAACGAATGCATGTGTCCTATTCAACGTAGCATCCTTCCTCTCAAATAGCAAGGGGCCTCCAAAAATTCACTCAACAATGGGACCAGAACCCACTTGAGGAGATGCTAGTGAAGGGATGAACAATCAGTTATAATGAGGGGTGAAGGGGGCATATCCTGGAAGTACTAGCGATATTTTCCAACAACCATTCAAAATATGATTGAGGTGTGATTACAACCCACAATTTCCACCTTGGGTAGATAAAACCTATAATTTTTCCACTAAGTCACCTCGATCAAGAACGACATTTAGATTTTCAGCCTCATAAATGAGTCACAGGGTGGATGCTTTCCAATAGTTCAGTGACCCAAGGAGGCATGCACAGAACAACTGGACCTCAACCTTCGACCCTTCATGGGTGTCTCCTTGCCTTATGGTGTAGGAATTCTTGATTGGGAGGATTTTGGTACCCTATTTCACAACTTTCTAAGTTTCAATGAAAGCTGATGATGGGGAGTTATTTGGATACCTATCCCCAAAATCGTAACTTAGACTATAATTTTATTTTGGTGTTCCTTCTGTGGAGGATATAAAATGTGTTGTTTATGGTTTCTTTTATGATGTGAAAGTAGGCTGTGAAGTTGGGGTCATGGGCCAACTTCGTTGTTTAAAAGTGGTGTGGGTAAAATATTGACACTAAACAAATGAATCCCTTCTAATTCTCCCATATTGCTTATGGGCGTAGGGAGAAGAACATACTACAATTTCAAGTATCTAGTAAAAAATATTATGAATATGTAATGTGTGCAAGAAGTGATAGTGGGTGATGAATTTTAATAATTTAAGTAAGAAATTTTTTGGCATGTGGACATCGCTTGGTCCTTTACAATTGTTTCTTACTTCTAACTTACTATATTTCACAAACAATCCTTGAAAAAATTGATAGAGCCCTAGGTAACTAGAATGGTGGACATGCGATTCATTACTCTTGAGGTTTAATCTCCCTAGAATGTTTCTTAATCTAAGAAATATTTGAAACTATTCCTAGATTGTGAACATGTGGGCATGTGTGGGCCCATACAATTCTTTAAACTTCCTAAGTGATTTACTCTAAAAATTTGAAATTATCCTAAGGTTGTGCACATGTGGGCATGTATGGGACCTTACAAACCTTTTAGATTATGTTTCAAAAAACAAACTAAGAGGTATTGGCCTCTCCTAAAATGAATTATTTAGTTGAAAAATAAGCAAGCTAAGAGGTATTGGCCTCTCCTAAAGATTGATTTTAAAGGGAGATGAAGGTTTCTTTATGGAGTCTCTTTTTCTGATTTCCAAGATCACATAAGGGTGCGAGGAAAGAGCATACTCCAAGATTGTCCAAATAGTCTTTTCTAGTCCCTATTTTAATGTGATGTTTTGTAAAAGGAAAGCTTTCAATTTTTGAAATTCAAATGCTAAACTTAAGCCATCCACGTGGTAACCAAAGAAACAAAATATGTTATTGTTCTTTTTAATCCCGCTAGATGTCTATGTGTGACTAAGTTATCTATGCAAAAATGAATCTAAAGCCTTCTTTTTGTGGCTTTTACAAAGCGCATAAAATAAATCTAAGCTACTGGGATTTTTTTTTTCACAGTCACATGGATCCACGCGGGTTTGGGCCCGTCAGTCGCACAATATGCATGGATTAAAGTTGTGCAGTTCTGCGGGATTATCGTGTATGTTCTTCTTGAACTTGTGCACACACAAAGAAATGGCGGGATAGAAATTTAACTTGGATTCTCTTGATCAAAGGACCAATTACTACATATGAGGGTTGGAATGGGATGGTTTTGATCCCTACAAACACAAATGAGTGAGAAAGAAATCTCTAATAGCCTAATTGGGGAGGAATTTGATCCTTTTTCCCAATATGGTCGCCAATCTGTTGGGCTCTTTTTGTCACTTGAGTGAGAAAAAAGAGGTCCCTTAACTATCTAGTTAGGATAGAAAGACAACACAACAATTTGTTAGTTGATTAATAGATCAACTAAAGAGAAAACAAGAAATAAACAATAAGGAAAAAAAATTGAACTAACCATGTAAAAACTCAAATGGATGCATGAAGGAGATATAAGAAATAGCTATCAAATGAGAATGATCTTCGAAATCATAACACCTAGGAGAAGTATGGGAACTTATGAGTCCCCTCTTCCTCCTTGGGAGGGCTCTTGAATCCACCAAATACAAAGTTTTCTCTCTTCTAACAATGGCTTATAATGGAAATAAAATGGTTAAGACTTGATTGTTGGACTTCTCAAGAGGAAAGAAGTGCAACACTTGTTATGAATTCTCAAAGAGTTCTAGGAGAAATATGGCTTCTCTAAGACAAATTGAACAACATAACAATACTCAAAATTCTTCTTCTTCTTTGGACACTTTGGTCATGTATTTATAGGACCAATGCAATCTTTTTCTTATCTTTCTCATAGTGTGAATGGGTTCCCTTTGAAGGTACTACCCATCCTTTCATTATCTCCAAGGAAATATTTCGGGTCGATTTTGTGCTCTTGTCATGGTACACTTCGACATGAACAGGTTCTGTAAATACTTGAGGTGTGTTGATTAATGTCTTGTGCTAGTATTGTCTTCAACCAATGGCTATATTGTGATGAGAAATTTTTCAGTGATAACATAAAGACTAAGAAGAGTTCGTTGAAATTGGGAAGTTTCCCAAAGCTAGCAACAAGATATTCTGGACCATTCAAAATACTGGAGAGGATTGGTCCCATTGCATACATGCTTGCACTATCTACATCCATATGTGCATTCATAATATATTCCACGTGTCTTTTCTTAGAAAGTATGTTCTTGATGTTAATCATGTAACTGATTGGAATATGATCCAAGTGGAGCACAAGGTTGACTTCCAGGTCCAACCGGTGTGCGTATTGGAAAGGAAGGTCAAGGTGCTCCAGAATCGAGCCATCGAGCTGGTAAAAGTATAATGGGCCTGCTATGATCTCGAGGATGAAATATGGGAGCATAATGCACTGAGGACAATGCATAAATAAGGGGGAGGGGAATGTAATACCCCTAGGTTGAACCCCAGGTTGTAAATGTACATATATTTTATAGGTTGGTTAGGCAGGATGTTTTGGGCCAGAGTACCTATGTATATTTATTTTTTAGGCCAAAGTGTCTATGCGATATAAGGTCCATGAGCCTATCTTTATAAATTGTATCACACTCAGGTACATTAATAAAATACATCACTATTGAAAACCAAGTCAGACGAAAGAGCATGGGGGGAATAGGAATCCACAAGAGGGAAAGGGGGATAGGACTTTAGAAAAGGGCCTAATTCAAGGGGTCTTAAGCCAGGGGAATATAATAATATATTATTAAATTCTAATCATTTATGTTATGGTATCCTAAGTTCCTAAGAGTGGGGGACGAATTACCAAGTGGGTGGATAAGGTTCTTTCTTGAGTGCCAAGTGTAAAAAAGGGAACCTACATATAATTTAGAGGGAGAATTTAGTGTAATTATCGTTCATTGATTCATTTTTCCATTCTTCCATTCAATATTGTTGGCCTTTTCTTGGAGGGTGTGAGAGGAAGAATCCAATGCAACTCGGTAGCATTGTAACCCTGTAAATCCTTAGTGGTTTGGGTTTGAAGAGGAAGGTTATCAGGCATGTGGAGGATTGTCTTTGGGTGAGAGAATTGCTAGAAATAGGTTTCCCTATGTGTTGGCTTAGTGGGCGCCATAACTCTTTTAAAGCAACCTTGTGTTCCAAGTGCCACACAACTCTAAGACTTCTTGGTTGGTGGCTTGTTGCTAAAGCCCTGGAAGGGAAGTGGTACAACTGAAGGATTGTTGAACATAGAAGTGGTACACTTTCGGAGGTGGGATACGTTGTGGGGAATGAGAGGTTGTGAGTTGGAACTGCTACTCGAGTTGGTGCCATTGACCTAGTCCTGAGTTGTGTGTTGTTGGACCTTAGTTTGGATTAGGTAGCCTTTTCCCTGGTGGAGTCATGAACCGACTTGGGGGTGACTTGCTATTGAGAGTGAATGAATAACAGAGTCTATGGATGGGAGGAACGTCTAAGGTCTACAACCATATGGTGATTTTCATTAGAAAGTAAATGTATTTTATGTGTTATTCTATTGAATAATGTGTGTGTTTATGTTTAATTATGTTATGCTACAATTGTTATAATTATGCACATATTGTATGATGTTAGAACTGCATAATTGTTGCCTATACAAGGCATATTATTTTTCGTTGGAATCAGAGGCCTGGATAGAGGTCTGGGCATGAGTCTTCAGGAATGTTGGCTAGTTAAATTATTGGTATTAGAGCTTTGACAGAATGTTTACGGAGTAGCGTGGCTCAACCTAGAACCTGGAGGATGGGGACATTAGAAAAATGATTACTTGAGTAGTGTGAATTCCTTGCACTCCCTTTACTATGATTACCTAAGCTCTTTCTATGCTCTATGACTTTTGTCAAAACTCTCATAGCTTCATTTATGTATTTCAAAACCCACTCTCCTCCTTTCTTGTTAAAAAAACCCATTGTCCTCTCGACTCTAGTGTTACTAGTGTTCTCCCATGCTTGCTTCTCCCACTATCCTTATAGGTATGGTGCAATTGTTTCTTTTCTCATAGTCTGCTTAATATACCATGAAACAAAATAACATGCATAGGATTTTGTTGATCTACACAAATTGATGGCAAGAAATCCTCTACTCTACACTATGAAGTTAGTAAATATAAAGATGAATCAAAAGAAATAGAAATATAATTCTTAAAGTTCTTAAAAGATCTTGAATTAAGATGAATTTATAATGGTTTATTTTATTATAGATTTTATAATTATTATGATTTTTTTTTAAATTATTATTATTATAGTATGCTAATCTTTAATTTTTACAAATTTCATTTTTTCTTCTATTTAACATTTAGTGACACATCTACCTCAGTGCTATCAATACAATTATAAACTCATATTATCTTTATACAATTCCATTATCAATACAATTATAAATTCATATTATAATTATACAATTCCATTTTCATCATAGAAAACTCTCTCATTTATTTTCTCCCTTGGTACTCACACCTCACGTCACAAGTATATAATTCCCATAACTTTATACACAAAATAGATAATTTCTATGTATATGAA
>ML788468.1:929159-951082 GCA_009831015.1 Picea engelmannii
GAATTTTGATTGAAGAAGATCAAATAAGATCAAACAAGCTGGTCCACTTTTTGTGAACATTGTGTTGGAGTGGGTTGCTCCACCTTGTCAAAGTCAGCGTAGGTTAAAATTGTTGCCCTGGTCCTGTTACCCTCTTCAATTTCTAGAGCTACCTCCCTCAACCGGTGCTCGATTAAATTAGATCATGCCTGCCTTGACAAGCACCTTTCTTTTATTTTCAAAAAATTTATTATTTTTAATAATATGGTGTTTTTCAAAAAAAATTGAAAAAATATTTAAATAAAAATAAGTTGATTCTAATTTATTAAGTAAACATGTTAATGGTAAAGGATTTTAGTTTGCTTTCCTATGGATCATCAGACAGAGTTATTTATTCTAGGTGATTTGGTTTTCCTTGAATAATGATAATGAGTCAACTTACATTTACAGATACAAATGATGAAATCTCAATTCTTTGTTGCTTAAAGTACATTTTTTAATACATAAATAGATTCAACACCCTAAAAACTATTAAAACTTTTAAATTATATTAAATTCAATAACTTAAATCTACATTTCCAACGATTCTTAAAAATTTCAAACAAAATTAATTTTAATAAATATACTAATTTACCTAAAATACTTTTCATTGAAAATAATGCGCAACATGCCTGAACCTATTAACCGCCCATTGATTGCAGTGAGTGCCCACATAAACCCAAACGTGCATACAAGATATAGATGGTCACCCTTGACATTTGATGTTAAGATGCCTTGTATGTCTGCTTGCTCGGGTCATTCCAACCAATATGCAAAACATGGACATTGAATAAATATGCAAAACAATAAATTTATTATATTTATTAAATATTTATAGAATACAAAAGATTTCACATCTTATAAGATGTTTATGTAAAATAACAATAATTATCAAGTAATCTTAATTTTAATTCAATTTTAATTTGAATCAAATTTAATTATTTTTTACATTGAGTTATCCTTGTCAAATTTAAGAAATTACTTGATTATCTAAGTGTTTGTCATAATCAAGATATGTAGTGCTTCATTTGTTATAATCAAATAATCAAAATCTGTAGTGGTGCATGTTCCATGTATAATTATAACTAAGAATATACATGAAGCATAGTTTACCTTAAGTAAGAACATATCTACTATGTCAACTTTGAGCCAGACATTTTTATTCCATATATAATGCTATCAAAGTCTGTGGTGATGCATGTTTTATGTATAATTATAACTAAGGATATCTATGAAGCATAGTTTACCTTAAGTAAGAACATGTCTACCATTTTAACTTTGAACAAGACATCTTTATTCCACATACAATGTTAGGGTAAATACTTTAATTAAATTATATCTTCTTTCTTAACTAAGGGTTATTTTATTTAAAACTATACTGTGTTAACTTTGAGCAAGACATCTTTATTCCACATACAATACTAGGGTAAATACCTTAATTAAATTATATCTTTCTAGGTTATTTTATTTAAAACTAAGGATTATTTTATTCAAAACTTTAATGATCAAACAATTGGATAAGTAAAATGCTTTCCAATGATCTTTATTTTTTATTAATGTATTTGTTTATTAAAAAAAAAATATTTTTTATTAATATAGTTGTTTATTAAAATTAGATTATTATAGATGATTATCTTCCTATTCACTGAAAAAAATCAAATTAAAGTAAAGCATTATTTCTATCTACCTTTTCTATATTTATTCATTTTTTTTAATTAGATGTAATATCAATAATATAGAGTAAAAATATTCATTTTTTTTTAAATTAGATGTAATATCAATAATATAGAGTAAAAATAAGGAAGATATATTTATCATATTAATTTTAAAAATTAATTTAATTTTTGCTCGTGTATATTATAAGTTTATCCATGAAAGAAGAAATTTGAAATAAGCTCACTACATTTGTTATTATCTAAACTTATTATAAATTTGGTGTACTTGACAGTAGAAGTAGTGAATTTCTTGCCTATCAAATTTAATGAATTACAAAACGCATTTAGAAATAAAATTGATGTTATAACTTACACTCTAATCGAGTTTATATATATATATATATATATATATATATATATATATATGTTTTATATATTAATATATATAACATTTACACTCTATATTAGAGTTAGTATATTGAGCTCAAGAAATCAATGATTAGATATAGTAAATACTCAACAATAGAATGCATTGTTGCACAAACAGAAATAATAACCACATATACTTTATTAGCTTGGAATAGGAATGCACAATAGTGGAGAACCCTAGTTAAATAGGTAACACTGTAATATCTCAAAATAAAGTGGTTAGGAATTATGATTATGTTGCAATGTTTGATGTATAAGTATAAATGGGAGTTCATCAGTTATTCAAAATCTTTAATGAAATACTTTATTGTAGCATGCTTAGTGTTACAACAACAAAACCAACCAAAAAAGTGGCTAGTTTTTTTTTTTTTTTAAATAGGACTAAAATATTTCTACATAAATATTAAATCAATTTCAAAATGTTCAATTAATTTAATTTTTGCCTTAGTATATTGTAAGTTTTCAATTTTTCATAATGGATTATCCATGAAACAAGAAGCATGAAAGAAGTTCACTACATTTGTTATTATCTAAACTTATTATGAATTCAATGTAATTGAGCTATTATACAATAGAATAGAAGTAGTGACTTTCTTGCATATGAAATTTAATGAATTGCCAAATATACTTAGAGATAAGGTTGTTGTTATACCTTAGACTCTAGATTAGAGTTAGTATATTGAGCTCAAGAAATCAATAATTAGATATAGTAAATACTCAGTAAGAAATGCATTGTTGCACAAATAGAAACAATAACCGCATATACCTTATTACTTTGAAATATGAATGCACAATACTGAAGAACTCTAGCTAGATATGTAAGATTGTAATATCTCAAAATAAAGTAGTTAGGAATGATGACTATGTTACAATGCTTGATGTATTAAAATAAATGGGAGTTCATCAATTATTCAAACTCTTTAATGAAATATTTTATTGTAGCACACTTAACGCAACAATAACAAAACCAACCAAAAACATTGGCCAGTTTGTTTTTTTAAATAACACTAAAATGATTCTACATAAACACTACCACTGCAATCCCCTTTGAAGGGACACCTTAAGGTCTATGCACAACATCAAACATCATTCACATTCCAACCTCTAATTATAAATTACTCATAAAAGTATTTCCTTACTTCACAAATGTAACATCCTCGCTATAATCCCCAGTTTAGTTAATGCTTAATGTAGATATAATGTATGAATGTGGCCAAGTGATGTAATATGAAAATTGTATTTCTGAATGTAAATAAACAAAATGTTATGCCAGCTGTTAGGGGGACATAGAAAGAGATGGGGGCTGGGTTTTCCACAAGAGAAGTGAGTCTCTAAGAGGGGTCCAAGGGGGGGATTATTTATGGGTATTGATTCAAACCCACTTTCCTGAATTTTATCATTAGGGATGGCCTTTTATTTTCTAGTTGAGTGTATGAGATCCCAATAATTTAACTCATGTAAGAGGGTGGGTGTAAAAAGTCACATCCCACAGTTATTGGGAGCAAAGGATAAAGTACAATCAGCATTGGGTAGAGTGAGTAGTCAACTAGCTTGGGAAAATAGAGGAAATCTATATGAGCATTAAAAATAATTATTTTTAGGTATGTTTTTGGAATGAATGATAAGCAAAGAATATGATAAAGAGCACTGGAGTGGGAGCAAGAAAATTGGGAAAATTCTGGAGCATTTTTAGAGCTAAAGACTAAAGAAACAAGTTGTGAGGCTTGTAGAATAACTAGGTTGTCATACTTGAAGAGTGAACTCATGTGTGAGTTTCATTGTAACAACAAATGATTGTTGTTGTTTTCCCAATAGTTTTCCTAGCAGTGAGTTCCCTTGAGTTTCCAATAGAGATATTCTTGGTTACCTGTGTCATAGAGACCTCGATTAATGAATGGGACACATGATTTAATAAGAGAAACAAATGAGTACATTCCTTGGGTTGGCCAGGTCAAGAGGAAGAGAGATGGTAGAAATCAAGATAGTTGTAGGAGAATACAAGTGGGTTGTGAGATATCTGAGTTGTTCGTGAACAATGAGAGACACTATTTTCTTGTGGATTCCAAGCCCCATATTAGGGGTGAATTTCCATTGATATTTAGAGAAAAAAGTGTATGGTTAGGTGGTACATACATCCCCAATAGGTGGTTGCACAATTGTTTTAAAAATATAAGTGTTTTCCTGTTTTTTTGAGTTATTTCCCGAGTTTAATTGTTGTGCTTAAGTTTGTGTATGTGAATGGTTTGTTTTTTGTTGTAAATGAGTTTATTAGTTGCATTCATGTTCATTTCAACATGTTGTAGTTTCATATAGTTAAATGATATCAGAAAATAGTTAAATATATGTATAATTAGTAGTTGATAAGATAGAAGAATTTAGTTAGCAAATTTTATTTTTTTTATGTGTATTTTGCATAGTAATGTTCCTCAGTTAAGTTGGTGGATGTTATAGATTGGTATCAAATAATTTTTGTTCAACACCATAATTTTATGGGCTAGAGGTCAGCATGAAGTTAATAAATTTTTCATCTTATTGTTTGAGCTGTGCCGAATTTGGGGAAGAAGGTAAAATCTGAGTGAAATTCCCAAATTTCTAAGTAAACTCAGGTCAGAATCACACTCAAAATGGTTGTTATGGAGGGGTCATTTTGACTTCCAAGCACTAAATTGGATTAGACAAGTGATTCCATCATTTTCACAATGGTTGCGATGGTCACAAGCTGGAAATATGGAAAATTAGCTAAGCGAGGAAAGGACTTGTGTGCACATTGAATATTGGCACTACGCAGTGCAGAACTTGTAGTGTGTGAAGAATATTGGTGCGCATTATGTGCATTGAGTATTGGCATTGCACAATGTGGAACATGTGATGCGTGCAGAATATTGGTGTGCGTTATGCACATTGAATATTGGCATTGTACAATGTGAAACTTGTGATGTCCGCAGAATAATGGTGTCCGATATGTGCATTGAATATTGGCATTGTGTAGTGCATAAATTTTTATGCGCGCAGAATATTAGTGCACGGTATGTGCATTGAATATTGGCATTGTGTAATGTGGAACTTGTGGCGCACGCGAAATATGGGTGCACGGTATGTGCATTAAATATTGTTGTTGTGTGTTATGGAACTTACACGGGATGAATATTGGTGCGTGGTATAAAATTTAAGCACATTGAATATTGGTACACAGTACATGTGCTAAATATTGGTGTTGTGCATTGTGGGACTTATGCATGCTGAATATTGGTGTACAATACAGAACTAGTGCGTGCACGAGCTTCAAAAAGGAATAAGAGAAGGAGGAAAGGGAAGGAAAATTGTCAATCAAAAGAACAGGTTGATTTGACAAAATATTACAGTAAAAATCAATGATTTTTTCTATGAAGATTTTATAGGTTTTGAAGGTCATCAACTTGCGGAGGCATTTTGAGAGCCTAAACAACCTTTTTAGGTAGTTGAAAATATGAGAAATATGAGTACCTTAGGTGTATAGAGTCTTTATAGCTTAAATGAATTAATAGCTCAGTGAGAGTTTTCCAATGAGCTATCCCGGGCACAAAACATGGCTCATATGAGAAATATACAACTAAAACAATACAAGATATATTTTCGGCACAAGTTCACTTCCATAGGGCATAACTCCTTGCTCAGAAGTCAGCTTAGAGAACATGAAAAATTTATGGAATTATCATGGACCATATAAATCAACCATGGATCCATATTTGAAACATAGGTACATTAAAATGTACAGGAAGATGAGTAGAATTGTTATGGCCTACATTAAAATGAATTCTAAGTTTTGAGTAGAAAGTTATGGCCTACAAGATGGATCTACTCAAAACTTAGAATTGGAAAAATGAGTAGTCATCGGAAATGTCTTGAGGAGGAGAATCCATATATCAACCTAGAAAATTCATTTGAGTAGCGTGAGTTATATTCAAATCAAAAGAAGATGATTGGTGGCATTAAAGAGCAGAAAAAAATGCATTATTTTTCTAGAACTGTGTATGTATATATGTTTGGCTAACAGAAAATTTATTGCATGCACATTTTCTTACAGAATTAGAGGTCAAGAAAACAAATTTGGTTCTATATCTTGCAGGCATGAAGAGGAGTTCATAGGTTTTCATGTCAACATGGAAAATGTTGAGACATAGTGTAATGGAAGAAGAGACAAGAAGGAGCATGTAACTATGAGAAGCATGCAAAGAGAAGTGCAAAGGTATAGGGAAGACAATGAGAAGATTATGGAATCTCAAGGGGAGATACTATGGATTATGAACATGTTGCATTGACAAGCCAGTAAAGACTATGGCACAAAGAAGATGGATAGTGTTAGACATATGACAACAACCAGATCCCATAATAGGAGGGATGAGCATGGGAATGATAGGTAGTCATGGAGTATGAGCATACAACATCATTCCCTAGAACAATCCACTAGAATATCTCATGTGAGTTCAGTTCCAGGGAGAAAACCAAGTGTGTCTCCTATCAGGAGGCAGAGGAGAAGGCCCAAGGAAAACATTTTGGAATGTGAACTCAGGAAAATCAAGCCATCGGCTTTCAATGGTGATCACAGGAAGGGAGAAGAGGTCGAGGCCYGACTATTGGAAATGAAGAAATATTTCTAATTGCATGTTTATATCTCAAGGGTAGAAACAATAATTGAAACTTACCACTTGTAAGGAAAGGAATTCGTGTGGTGGGCTCAACTTAAGAAAGCCAAACACCTTGATGAGAGAAAAKTCTCATGGAGGTAGTTCAAAGGATATTTCCAAGAGAAATATTTGTCCAAGCATTACTATGAAAAAGATGAAATATTTCTTTGAACTCAAATTGGGAAGCTTGACAATGGATGAATATGAGAATAAGTTCTTTGAGTTACTGAAGTATGTTGGCTTCATCAAGGATGGAAAGGTCAAAATACAAAGGTTTATGAGTGGGTTACCTTCCTTCTACAGTGACAAGATACATTATGATAACCCCATGACTTTGGAGGAGGACATAAGAAGAGAAAAACATATTTATGAGCATAGGAGAGGGAGGTTTGTTTTCTAGAAAGCTTGGGATGACAAGATGAATGGAAAGAGGGATGAAAGGAATAAAGGTTTTAAGACACTCTTTTTTAAGAAAAACTTACAAGAAAATTAACAAGGAAAATCAACCCGAAATGAGCCTAGGATGGTATATTATTTTGGGAAAAGGCTAAGGAAATAATATGTGCAATGTTGGGGATGTGAGAGAAATCACTTATATAGGGATTTCCCTTGTGAAAGAATGAGGACTTTCCACAACATTTAATAGGCTGAAACAATTGAAGACATGGGAGGAAACAGGTCAAGGATTTATACCTCCTTGGACAACAAGAAACAAAAATATCAATCCCCCATGTTGAAGTGGAAGGTAAGATTGATATCCATCCCATAGAAATTGTAATTGATTATGGAGCTAGCCATAGTTACATAAACTCTAACATTGTTGAAATATTTCATTTATAAAGGAGTAAGTAGAAGAAATCTTGGTTATTCAGTTAGCCATAGGGGCTAAAAGAAAAATCATTTAGCTAGTTAGATATTTCCGAATAGACATGAATGGACTCAACACAAAGGTAGATGTGAACATCATACCATTTGGTTCATATGATTGTCTAATTGGCATGGATTGGTTGGAGAAACACCATTTTTTCCTAGATTGTTACAACAAGACAATAATTTGTGTTGATGAGGAGGGATAGCAAGGAAAAGTTCAAGGCATTCGAAGAGTTGTAGTTGTTAGAGAAATTTCATCCATGATGCTGAAAAAGAGTTTCAAGAAGGGGTGCTATATTTTTGCAGCCCATATGGAAGAGGAAGCCCGAGATAAAGTGGAAAGTATTGAAGACCATCCAATATTGAAATATTTTGAAGATGTTTTTGGGTAAATCCAAATACCACCAAAGAGAGACAATGATTTCCAGAGAAAAATTTAGGGGATAGATATCACCCATGGGATAATTTTCCATGTTTTTTTTCCCAAAAACAATTCACCAATTTCCATTTTTTCTAAAACTTATTCTCCCAAATTCTATAGGATAAAATTATTTTACCTCAAAAATCACCAAAATTTTATACAAACTATATAAAATCCCTATAAATTTGATATTTTTTTAAAAATATCACCAAATATTTTATAGTTTTCATATTAAAGAATAGTAAGATTCGTCAAGGTTTCTACATTTTAAAATAAGTTTTCATCATTAAATTTATCCCTAACAATTTCTCTATTGATTTAGTTCTAGGATTTTCCCTAGTGTCCAAGACACCTTACATAATGGGAACACCATAATTGAAAGAGTTGTGGATTCATATTGAAGAGTGTTAAAGAAGGGGTATATGCACCTAAGTGTGTTACCTTGGGTAGCCCCAATTCCTTTCATGAAGAATAAAGATGGAATATTAATGTCGTGCATTGATTTTGGACAACTGGATAAGGTCACCATAAAGAAAAAAATATCATTTTCCAAGGATTGATGATCTATTTGATCAGCTAAAAGGTGGAAGAATATTTTCCAAGATCGACTTGAGATCATGTTATCATCACGTGAGGATAAAGGAAGAAGATATCAACAAGACAACGTAAAATAAAAGATATGGACATTATGAATTTAAATTAGTGTCATTTGGTGATCCAGGTGGATATCGGTGGCCACCCACCTATTCCAACTGGGTCAAAATAGTTTGTTGGCAATTTACTATTTTTAGCAGTTTTTTGTGTCCTAAACTTGGGGGGCCATTTTGAGGGCCTAAACGATGTTTTTTCATGATTTGGAACCTCAATGATAGTTGTAAGCTATGATTGAGCCCCCAAAATGAATCTCCTCATTGATACCTTTCCAACGAGCTATCGTGCACCCCAAACAAAGATTGTATGCCAAAGTTACGCCCCCGGGAAGTTTATACACCAAACTACCCAAAACGGGGTCCACAAAACTGTTGGATTTTCATCTTCCGGTGTTAGGGTTTTGGATTTTATTTATGTTAAGAATTCCTTTGGAGCCTCATTGTAACAGTCATCTTCTTGCGAATGAGTGTAGCCATCACATCTCTTCTCAGAGATAAGCTGCCACCATTCTAGCGAATCTTTCACTCTGTAATTTTACAGTTCTGTACATTTAACTCATTAATAGAAATTGTGTATTACTATATATCTGCCTCTTGTTATATACATCTGATATATCTCTATTATATTATTGTACCTCTTGAAATATATCAGTATATTTCTTTGTTATATCGTCTCCCTCATTCCGTGCAGAAAATAATCTGGATCATTTGGGCTATCAAGTGCCCCAAGTATTTTCATGTACTTGATGAATGGAGTGTTCATGGATTACCTGAATACTTTTGTGATTGTATTCTTGGATGATATACTCATCTACTCAAAGACAAAACAATAACATGGGAAAAATTTAAGAATGGTGTTGCAAGTTTTAAGAGAGCATAAATTATATACCAAGATAAGGGCATATTTTATCAAAAAAATATTCACTACTTGGGGGATATTATTTCAGCAAATGGGATAACAATTGATCCCAAGAAGATAGAGGTCAATAGAGGATGGCCCAAGACAAGAAATGTGACATAGGTTAGATCATTCATGGTTCTTGTCGATTATTATTGAAGGTTCATAAAAGGATTTTCCAAAATTACAAGCTTAATCACTTCTTTGAAAAAGAAGGGGTGAAATTTGAATGGATTTCCAAGCGAGAAGAGATCTTTCAACAAATAAAAGGCATTTTGAAAAGTTCTCCAATATTGAAGAATGTAGATTTGAATGAATATTTTGTAGTGTGCAAGGATACATGCAAGGAAGGGCTTGGTGGATTCCTCACTCAAAAGGATCATGTGGTGTGCTATGAGTCCCAAAAATTAAAAGAGATTGGGAGGAATTATGCTACACATGACTTGGAATTAGAAACAATTGTGCATGCACTAAAAATGTGTAGGAATTACCTCATGGGTCAAATATTTGAGCTAAGGACAGACCATTGTGGTCTGAAACATGTTTTTGAACAATCCACATTAAATGCTAAACAAACTAGATGGATCGAATTTATGACCAAATATGACTTTGAAATCAAACAAAACAAAGACAAGGAAAACTAAGTGGTTGATGCACTCAATGAAAAAGCACATGAGATGTATGTTATAACCATTATCATGTATTGATATGATTTAAAAGACACAATTTTAGATGCAACAAACTCAGATCAACAATATTTACAGATAAAAGAAAAATTACAACAAGGAAATATACAACAAAAATTTAAAAATTATGAGATGAAAAGATGATGGAATCCTCATGTATAGAGGGAAAATACATGTGCAAGATTATGGTGAGTTGTGTTGAGGGAAATGCACAACGTACCATATGTTGGGCACCCAGGATATCAAAAATTAATTGCAACCATAATAAGTTGATACTTTTGGTCAGGAATGAGGAAAGAAGTGGCTAATTATATAGCCATATGACTAGAGTGTTGGAAGGTGAATACAAAGCATAGACATCATATTGGAACATGATTGGAGACTAGGATTCTCGGGGTGTTCCAACATAGGCACCATTGTAGTATAAATAACTAACATAGTCAACCTTCTACAAGGAAAGGAGGTCTCACCCGAAGCGTTGCCGAGACTTATGTGAAATGGAGCGAGGTTGAAGAGAATGTAGTGGTGGGAAGAACACAACCTAGATAATTGATCATGGGCTTGGGATAGTAAACAGGGAAGACAGAGTCTAAATAGAGTTACACAACAAATACAATGATCCATACTTCATACATGAAAGATCTACAAAAGGTAAAGTAACTAGACATATCAACAATGGCATGTATGCAATGTAGAGTTCCAAGATGCATAACAGAGACTTGCACAAAAGAAGCATAACCAGTTTATCAAGATACATACACCATTTATAAAAAATTTAGGGGTTCAATCATCTCTTATATCCATATCATTTCATAACATTTGATACATAGTTTTTTTTCCATATTGTCCAGAGATGAGCATATCAAATATAAACTTAGTACATGGTTTTACTACATTTGGTATGATCACAACAAGTGATTACAATATTCGTAACTCTGAAATTAATACAACAGTCGAGAGCTAGAAAGAAAAATAATTCACAATAATTATGGTGATTCACAGCAAAACCCAAAACGAATCATCAACCAACTAATATTGAACTAACTTAATCCCAACCCATTACATAACTCCTCACTATCAAGTTTTTCCATAGACTTCTTTCTTTCTTCATTTTGGTGTTGTGTTTTCTTGATTCCGCCTTCTTCTGGAATTTTTTCAAATGTTCCAAATTCTTCCATTGTTCTATCCATTTGGCTTGTGTATGATTTCCATGCTATCATTCTGATGCATCACTTTTCGTTCTCTTTCCACTGCATTTCTTTATTTGATGCCAGTCATAGTCATCTGCTATTTTTCTCTACTTTTCCTGTACTACTATATTATTTCCGCAAAATCGTGTCTTCTCCAAAAATGGAGGGTACAACATGCCTCGAACACAAACCTTGACTCATCCTGAGTCAAGTCTTCATCTCTTCGCTCTGGCCTCCCTCAAACAGAGGGTCTAATTCAGGGACGATTTGGATGGTCTGCCATCTAAAACTATTGCACTAGTCATCATGGTCATGCTACTTCCGAAGTAGAATCCAGTTGTTGGACATAAAGATAAATCTGTGGGACTATGGTTGTACCCGCTTAGATTTGGGGGGAGGGGGCGGGGTCATCCTCTCGCTAAGTAACATAAAATAATTGTCTTCTTATGATAAAATGTCATGTTATGTGCACTATTGTTCTTCCTTATCAGTTGGATTCATGCAAAGTCATCTTTTCTTCCCACAGAAATTGATTTGGTGGCATTTACATTCAGCATCCAACGATTAACAAATCATTTTGGAGCAACAGAGAGAAATAAAATTTGAACTGGAAGGTGACTTCCATAACCAACCACGGACTAAGAATCATCCATGGGTTTCTTCAGGGTAGGCTAACTAGAAATATGTCCAACATATGTTTCCTCTCCATGACCTAGCTAGTGCAATGAGCTAGTGCTCAACAGATTTCATCTTTTATCTGCACCTGTTTCTTAGTGGTAAGAAGCATGGGATACAAAGGAGGCAAGACTTATATTGTTGTAGTCCAAAGTATTTCAACAGTAAAAGTACACAATTTTCGGCTGGAAAATGGTTTTAATGATAGCATAGGGAGATATCTTGAATGCCCCTTTGTCCTTGGGAAGTTTTTATGAACATAATATATAATAACAAATATAAACACATTATTATAGTTAATGAATAATTAATGAAGAGACACATTCCCAATGAAATTTCATGTCTCTTCATGGAAGGGCACTCCTTTGTGGGTATATAAGGCCCTCTTTATTATTGTATCTCATCATCTCATATTCATATACATTAATTAGTATATTATCCTTTATGGATTATAACCTGTTGTCTTACCTACATTGGTTATTTACCTGGTGAACCGACTTGGTTCACCACAGTGGTATCAGAGCTTTGTCTCGATCCAAATTTTGGCCACAAAACAGAGTTTCTCTAAAATCAAGTCTTTGACCTCATATTGACCATTAACCATTTATAAATCAAATATTCTACACATTTCAACGGAAGTAAAAAATTCATTCTACACAAAATCAAAAAAAGAAAAAAAGGAGAAGAAAAAAACAAAAGGTTTTCTTAAGGTGCACATGAAGAAGTATAAGTGCACACCAAGAAGTTTGAAGGACATATTCCATATTTGGCATTAGTTAAGATAATTGTCATTTAAAAAGTGAGAAAAAGTAATTTAAAAGAAAAAGTTTCAAAGAAGAGGAAAAGTGAATATTTTATTTTACGTTTGGAGATTTACCATCCCATGGTTTTGGAAAACCATTGGCCCATGGTATTCCACACCATATATAATATGTGTGTGTGTGTGTGTGTGTGTGTGTGTGTGTGTATTTACCTCTAAATAAGTATTTCACAGAACTTAGGGGTTTGTTGAGCCCTAACCACTGCTAACAAATAGTCAAGAAAATAAAAAAAGTATTTAAAGTCTCCTAAGATATTTGAAATTTTTAATTGGTGAAGTATTTATAAGTGGAAAAAGAAATTATATGTAAAAGGATTTTAAGAATATTAAAAGGGAAAGTGATAAACTTTAAAGAGTTATTATTAAAAAAAAATTAAGGATCTTTTGCATGCATTCAGTACATTTAATCATTTACTTACTTTCTAAGAAGTACTAAGTGAACAGTGACAACTATAAATAATCCTACATTTTTGGCAAAATGTCAATTTTGTGCAATGGTGTTTAATTTTCAAGAATCCTTTAGAAATCAAAATTTTAAATGCACAAATTGTCGAAAACCATTTATTCTAACAGAATATCAAAACGACTACAAGAAATTGGAAGACAAACTAGCATATTATAAAGAGACCAATAGAAATTTACAAAATGAAGTTGCCATGGAGAAACTTAAGAATAAATTGTATTCTTTCCAAGCAAAACGTAATGAGGAGTTGCATGAAAAAATTAAAGACGAGAGAAAAAATATGACAAGACCTTCCTAGAACGAAATCAATAAATCTCTCGCCTAAAAGATCAAAATCAGAAGTTAGAACAAGCTAATCAAAATCTTATTAAGAAATTATCAGAGAAAGATTAAGAGAATTGTCATTCAAAAATCCATAATCAAAGTTTACTCACCCAGATTAAGAATATAAAGAGTGATAAGAAGATGATATAGGACAAGTTAGAACAACTTATCAATAAGGAATCATTGGTAGATAAAGAGACAATGATTGAACCTATGGAACTACAGAAGTATTCAAATAGAAAAAAATTGATGGTGGATAAAGAAATTAGTACAGACCCAGTTAACCTTACAACTCAAAAGGTTTTAGTGGATGTAAATAGGTCTTTGCATGTCGAAGTAGAAACAAACCACGACTATGAAGAATACTCAATTCCAAGTGTTCATCAAGAAGAAGCTACAAGTACACGAAGTAAATATCAGGTTGCAAGAATGCCTTATAGACATCCTAATCACAAAAATCGATACTTCAACCAATCAATGTATTCACATAAACAAATGAAAAATATGCCAAAAATGATTACCTCCATTACAAATGATGCTCAAGGTAGAATTTATCATGGGATTCAAAAAACATCAAATTATCTACAAGAACCCCACAAAATCCCCATTGTGAAGAAGATTGATTTATGGTGGGAAGACTCCCTTACAATTCGATGGTTCTATGCAGTGCTTAGAAGAACCTATCATTTAAAGTCCTCAATGATCACTAATTTAGGAATAAATAATAAGGAGACGAAATTACAAGCCAGGGCAAGAAATAAGTCTTCCATAAGTATGCTTTGAGGAAAAAGCATTTTCTAAGGAGAAGGAAATGTTATGAACATAATATATAATAATAAATATAAATACAGTATTATAGTCAATGAATAATTAATGAAGAGACACCTTCCCAGTGAAAGGTCACATCTCTTCATGGAGGGGCACCCCTATGTGGGTATATAAGTCCCTCTTTCTTATTCTATCTCATCATCTCAGATTCATATACATTATTTAATATATTATCCTTTATGGATTATAACCTCTTGTCTTACCTACATTGGGTATTTACCTGGTGAACTAGCTTAGTTCACCACAGAAGTAGTTACTGTAGTTTGAAGTGGGCATTCCTCCCATAATGAGGTGGTAAACACCTTCTCCTCACATCTGTAACCAAGATGGTTGGTTGGATTCTTCCATTTTGAGGATCTGGATCAGGTGGGTCATCATCTGTGAGCTTCATCATCACCATAGCCCATAGTTTGCGAGGTGAACTCTTGCATGATGAAATTTCTCAATGAGAATGCATTCCTTATAAAGGAACTTGGCATTGAGTGAGGACAATAGAGGGAGGATTTTCAAGGATTTGTCACACATACCCAATCTTTAAAAGTTCCAAGTTTCATGTGGTTAGGCATGGATGGGAGATGGTTCATGGCTTTGCACAGGGGAAATAATGGTATGGAGGATACACAGACATGAGGTTGGAAAACATCATAGGCATGCGAAAATTATGTGACATCTTTGAACACTGTATACCACCATAATTCAGTCTGTAATATCTTGTGTGCAATATTTTTACCACCAACGTGTCCACCCGCAACACCATTGTGGCACTCCCATAAGATATATGGTTGCTCATGATCGAGTACAAACTGTCTAAGAATGATATATAATATCAACTTGTATAGTTGCCTGACAATTAGTTGATAACCTTATTCCCTGACAACTAAGTGTTTTTTCTTATTTGTGGAATATATCTAGGGTGTTCTACAGGTTGTGAGGAATATTGCAGTGTCTGACAAATAGTCCAGAATAGCCTCAATGTGGAACATATCTCCATCAGGAAGTTGATCGTCCAGGGCTCCACCACTCTCACCAGAATTTAACCAAGAGAGGTGATCAGGCCCAACATTCAAATTTCCAAGCTTGATGATAACCTCAAATGAAAATTATTGAAAAAGAAGCAACCATTGATAGATTTTTCCCTCTAGGACAAGTTTGAAAACCAAATACTTTAATAGAGAATGATTAGTACAAAACTTGAAATGACCACCTAACAGATAATGTCTAAATTTATATAAAGAATATGTCATAGACAAACCTTCTCATTCAATGGTAGTATAGTTGTGTTCTACTTGGGAGAGATTTTAGCTAGAAAAGTAGATAGGATGATCCGGATTTCCTTCTTTGGGTTGTGTAAGGATATCCCCTAACACAATACTAGAGGCATCAATATGAAAATGGAAATCCACACCCCAATTCGGGAAGGTAAGAATGGGGGATGTACTCAAATTTTCCTTCAAGGTGTCAAATGTTTTATCGCAAATTGAATTCCAATGAAATCCTTCATATTTATTAAGTAATTATTCCAACAGTGTTGTGATACTTGCATATCCCCTGATAAACTTACAGTAATATCCAGTATGTCCCAGGGTAGTTCAAAACTAGTTGATAGAGATAGGAGGAGGCATATTGAGGATCATTGCAACTTTTGTAGGGTCCACCAATAATCCTTCCCTACAAACAATATTGTCAAAACTACAAGGAAAATACCCTCTAACCGAGGTTTTTACGAATGCCCCTATAAAAATAGCGCAAAAAACTATTTATAGCGGATGATACTAGCGAAGGCGAGAGGGCGGAGGTTTAACGGATGTTTTACGCCGGTGATTTTATAAGTACATAATGCACTGGTGCATTTTATACAACAAGTGCATCGATGCCCTCAAAACTAGCGCACAATAGCAGGGTTATTTCAAATAAAAAAATATTATCTGGTGTTCTATGAAAATAATGACCCACTCGGGCGCACAGTTTCTCTAAACAATTGCACATCATTGCAGGGTTATTTTTTTAAATTTTATATATGACATTGTGATATTTAAATAAGTCCACCAGGATGGGCAGTTTATCCCAAACAATGTCACACCATGGATAGGTTTTCGAAAAAAATATAAATCCATGTGCTTAGTAAATAAAGATGCACCAATGAAACTAATTATTTATCACATCATACAAGTGTTAAATAAATAAAAAAATCCGGCCATAATCTTAATAATATAGAGACGTCAACAGATAGAGAAGAACCATCAGCAGAGGGTTGACCTGTATAATTTTTTATGGGATTGAGAGGCAAGGGAGAGGGAATTGTTTTTTCATTGAGAGGCGATCCGATTTTATTTTCATTCACCAAGAACTAGTGAATTTTTCATGCAATCTTACAATAATGATAGATTTGGCCGCCATTAAAGAGGCATGTACTTACTCAATTCCATGTTCCTTGATACTTAAAGGGTAATTTATTAGTTATAAATGAGAACCTAGATATTTTGATGAGCCAATACTGGCATTTCTATCAAAACTAGCAAAGACGTTACCACTGACTCATCTCGACCAAGGCCTGCACAACATGAATGTTTTCAATTTACATGCTCTTTGAACCAGACACTTACACAAGTTGGTATTAATGACCCATTTGATATGTTAATTAGTTGTATGTACCATTAAATAGGATAGGATATGTGGTTATTTTCAAAAAAAATAAAAGAAATTGTCTTATTGTTATATTTTTGTGGTTAATTGTCATCTTCTATCAAGGGAAATTAGTCATTTCATATTCCTTTGATGGTGCGTTTATTAATAAATAATGTGTCGTTGGGGGTTATATAATAGACGCACCAGTGCCTTCAAAACTAACACACCATAGTAGGATTATTTAAAAAAAAAAATCTCCAGTGTGCTACAGAAATAATGACGCACCAATGTGCAAAGTTTCTCTAAACAATTGCGCGTTATTGCTGGGGTATTTTTAAAATTTTATATACGATGGTGCGGTACTTAAACAAGTGCAGTAGTGTGGACGTTTTATCCCAAACAATGGTGCACCGTATTAAAGGTTTTGAAAAAAATATAATCGAGTGTGTTAATTAAATGAAGACACACCAGTCAAGTGTTAAATTAAAAAAAGTTCTCAGCCATAATCTTAATCATGCAGAGACGTCAGTTGAGAGAGAAGCAGTAGAGGGTTGACCTGTACATTGTTTTATGGTACTAGGAGGTGAGGGAGAGGGAGAAGGATTTGTTTCCTGGGTGTTTCTATGAATGCTTTTTTTTGACATTTCAGTTGTAAAGTCTTGAGTCTAAAGTATAGACATTTCAGTTGTAAAGACTTGAGTCTAAAGTATAGGCATTTCAGCTGTAAAGACTTGATTCTAAAGTATGGTGATCTCGTTGATGATCATAACCTTGATCTCACCGTCAATGATCAGAGACTTGATCTCGTCGATTATTATAACCTTGATCTCACCATCAATGATCATAACCTTGATCTCGTCGATGATCATAACCTTTATCTCATTGTCAATGATCATAACCTTGATCTTTCCATCAATGATCATAATTTTCTCTCAAAATCCTAATCTATAATCATTGTCCATTTATAATATAGTTGGGAGTTCACCAAATCCTTGAGTCTACAGTATACTTAGTCTAGAAAAATTGTAATCTATATTACTGACAATTTATAATCTATATTAATTTATAGTTCGTATGTGATTATGATGACTATACTATTTTAAGATAATATAATATTAATATATTATTTTATGTGCAAATAAATACTCTGATAAATTTTAAAGCAGAAACAAATACTGGTGTGTTACATCAATAACTGCACCGTAATAGCGTTCTTTAAAAATTCTTTGGTGTGCAACTTAACACTGGAAGCACCAGTGCGCTATTAGTAGAGTGCACCGTTATATGGTTAAATAAAAACAAATGATGCACCAAAGTAGGATGGTGTAAAAAAATATATTCTGGTGCACTCCATTGTATTGGTGCACACTAGTGCTCCAATATGGAGCACCATGTTAGGGTTAATTTCCAAATTTACACGGTGCGCTCTGTAAAATCGGTCGCACTGGGGCATCTATTATTATACCGCATCGTGTCATGATTAAACAAAAAAATTGCACCATTGTATTTTTTCAAAAAATGTACAGTGGTGCTCTATGTAGTAGTAAATGCATCGGTACACACAAGTGCCCAAAAAAAGTGCACCATGCTAGGGATGTTTTAAAAAAAACATAACTGGTGCGCTCAGTAAACATGTACGCTCCGATGCGGTTGGTCAACAAGTGCACCAGAATAGGGTTTTATAAAAAAACATTTCCGACGGTAAAAATCACTTTTACCATTTTCAATGTTGTAGAGCTCAAAATCACCAGTGAAACCTTTTCCTATCTGAAGTTCCCTATCGTCAGTGCTTTCCTTGTTTTCCTTCCTTCCATCTATTTCTCAATGCGTGAATTTCGAATTTTGCCAAACGGTGGGAAAATTTTGGTTTTTTTTAGTACGTCGCAACCATGCCTCCCCGACAACAAAATGTCCAGTTAATGTCCTTGTTTCTTCATAACTTAAGTTTTCACCATATTAAAATTTAAAATTGAGTGAAATTTTAAGTGTAAAAAAAAAAAAAAAAAATATGTGGTGCGTTCAAAGCACTTGGCTCACATCGCCTATGATGCGACCTATAAATTTACAAGGTGCATCATGTACCTTGTTACCTTTCTCAGCGGTGTGTTGGTAAACATAAACGCACCAGCACATCCGTTTAACAACACACTGAACAAAAGTATATAACTGGTAGGGCAGTGCATCAAAGTACATATAACACACTGGGTCATTAAAGTACATGGTGCACCACCCTTATCAGATATATTTTTACATAGTTCATTGGTTAACATTTGAACAAGGGAATTCATGTTTACCAAATGCAACATTGAAAAATGTAACATTGTGTTGCGGTGCACCCCATAAAGTTTTTGGTGGCACCATGCGTGGTGCGATAGTAATGACCGGAACGCACCACAAAAAGTTTTGTACTCGAAAATTTGGAAAATATTATGTGACGGTGCATCGATGTTTGTTACATGCACTAGTACGTGTAGTGAAAGTATATGCACCACTTTTTTGATAATCTCTAAAAAATTGTTTACGTTCGTTAAGATTTTAATTTGTGAATTTTTTAAATCGGTGCGTAGGATAAATGTAACGCACTGTGCGTATGTGTTGTAGTGTAGCGCCCTGATGCGGAATTTTTTTACAATGCACCACATAACATAGTAGAACATATTTTTTTCATCATGTTACTTTACATTGATGCACCGTGGATGATGCTCACAATATATACTCACTGCCTATAGTGTGTGACTATCTTTTGGGCACACCAGTAATGCAGTTAACTTTTTTTTTGAAGTTATTTTTTCATATTTATAGATAAATTTATCATTCAATATATATTTTTTTATATTTTATGTATGAGTGAGTCTAATGTATTTCATATGTTAATCATGTAGAGACATGAGTGAAGAGAGCACCAGTAGCAGCTGGAGCAGAGGGTGGACCTACCCAATTTTGTACGAGAATGGGAGGTGAGGGAGAGGGAGAGGGATTTGTACCCTCTCCCTATTACTGCAGTGACTCATGTTCTCTTGAGGAGTATAAGCCTCCTTAAATACTATGAAGAGGCTACATCCCTGAAGGGGCACTATGTCTTGTTGATGCACCTGATCCATCGATGGGATGTCCATCGTCAAGATTTATGTGTGGGTCCTGATCAGTGGTACCATACCACTGAGGAGGATATTTATTTTATTGTTGGGCTATCTAGGAGAGGGGAGGATTTTCCCCAGTTCCTAGATGTCCCAGTAGGTGTCACAACAGAGAGTCATCGCATGTACTCTCAGCAATATATTGGGGTTGATGTACATTCCCCAGTTGATTTTCAAGTGTCTGGTGGACATCTACAAATTGCTTCTTTCAGTGAAAAGGAGGTTAGGTGCCTCTCATTGTTAGTGACGACCATAGCACACTTTACCAGTGATGGGAAATTCATTAGTTTCCCTCTTTTGTATTATGTTGATTCTTTGGTATAGAAGCCACAATGTATTATATGGTCTACCATTTTTTTTCGGTAGTTTTGTATAGCTCTAGATATATGTCATGCAATGATACTAGGAGGTTGAACTTCCCTTTTGTTTCAGAGTTGTTTTGTTTATTTTTTTAGAGGTTTCCAGAGATGAGGCCTACTTTTGTCTGTCATCCTACTAGGACGAGGACTGAGGTGAGGATGCACATGTGGGGGGAGACGATGCCCAAGAGGGTCCAGCCAGATTTTTTGGCCAGGATTTCCATAGATGCATTGGGGCTACTATCCAGTGAGGCATATCGCATGTTCATCATGGTGCCATGTCCTTACACACGTTTGGATTGGAGAGGATGTCTGAACATCCTCTTCACAGTGGATGAGCCACCAAATGATAAAGGTAATATTTGTGTTTTTTTTAATTAATATAGTTTCATTTTATTGTCTTACTTAATTAGAAAAAAATTAATTCTAACACATTATTTAACTTTTTTTATTAAATTGTTTAATGAATTAATTGTGTAATTATTGTTTTGTACTATATATTTTGCAGATATTGACACTTTCATTGGGGACGTTACTCCTCCCCCAGCAGATGACGATGAGGATATGGTGCCTGAGTCCACGACAGGTCAGGGTCCTTGGGTGTAGATACCTGACGACATGTATCATAGGCCCGATACCAGATTCAGGTTGGAGTTGGGAAACCGACTCTCTGCACTTTTGATTGAGGTGGGAGTCTGCCCTACCCTAATTCGAGACATCAAGGCAGATCCTACACTCTTGGATATTTGGAGGGAGATGCCGTGCTATATGATGCTTCTTATGCGTCATATGCTCAGAGCTACCAAGATACCAGCATCGAGGAGGGATCCCAATGATAAGCACAACTCTTCTTCCGGTACAACCCATTCGTCCAGTACCCCATCAATTGATGAGGTTGGTCATGATCATCCTTTTCCACATCCTTTTCTCCTTCACCTCACCCAAATCATGAGGAGGCAACACATATTCCTCCTCCTTCTCCTCCTTCTTCACCTCACCCATATCATGAGGAGTCAACATATATTCCTCCTCCTCCTCTTTCACCTCACCTAGATGAGCATTCCAAACATATTCCTCATCCTCCTCTTTCACCTCCATCATCTTCCACTACATACCAGGCCTCCACTATTGCTGTAGATATGCAGATTATCCCACCGGCTGGACCAAATATGTTATAGCAATTATTTGACTTATCCATGATATATATATAT
>ML788468.1:994239-1012151 GCA_009831015.1 Picea engelmannii
ATCGGTGCCTTTAATTATAACATGCACCGGTTTTGTAACATAATATGCATTGGTGTTGACATTAATTGAAAAAACACTGATATTTATAATATGTTAACCAAAATTTATAATAATAATACGGCTTGTCTATGCATTCAATTTATAAGATCACCCATGCTTCTCTTTCACGAGTCTGCATCGGAGCCTTCTCGACATCATGCACCGATCCTGTTTGTTTTTTGATGCACCGGTGCATGTTATCATTGATTTTCCCAGTGCTTTATTCATATTAAGGCATTGATGCATTTATGATTATAAGAGCATCGCTACCCATATTTCTTGGAAAACCCCATTGCTTTGGTTGACATGTGAGCACCAGGGATTTAAGTTCAAGAATTCATTGGCACTCTGTATAATAGATTCGACCAATGCATTGTTGTTATTAAAGCACAGGGCTATATTTTGAATAAACGCACTGGGGCTTCAACATTTTAGGACTCGCCCAGTGCCTATTGTGCAATGTAGGAAATGATGCGTTAATGTTTATGTGCACCGATGCATATGTTCTATGAAGCGCACCGCATGGAAAAACATCCTCTACAACCTTTTCCCGCATAGATTTTCTTAGTTATAATGAATTTCCATTATAATCTCCGCAAAAAAATCCACTACAAAAACCAGATGTTTTCACAGAGTTTTCTTCATAATTTTTGTCAAATGTTTAACACTAAAAGCCTCCACTATAACCTTTGCTAGAGGGTATTTTCCTTGTAGTGCAAGAATATTTCCAAATGGTACGCAAAAGATACACTTTTTCAGATGGAGGGAAATTTGCATTTGGCGACATCAATCCAACATTAGCCACAAAAGACCAATATGCCCTTTGAGTGGGTTGTATACTGTCTGTTACGAGGGAAATCTCTCTATGGCTAAGGGTAAACCACAACAGAAGGAAATGACTGCAAAAATAAACTCTATTCTCAAGTATGATATATAAACAAATATTCTAAGAATACAAGATAAAAGGCCTACCTCGACCAGACGTTCGATGAAGTCCATCGTTGAGAACTTGACCCAAAGAAATATACCAGCAACTAGTCCTCAACAACCAAGCAACACAAGCATAGGGTGATAATATATGATGTTAGCACATTCAATAGAATAATCCATCAACATTCATGAAAAATATGCCCATGGAATAATAATTCAAATATTTGCAAGATATCAATTGGACGAGAAAAGAGTATTTCTATTAAGATGTAATCAACAAAAGTGAATAAGTTACATACGTTTGTTTCGGCATGGTTCGAAACCGAGAAACTAAGTTCCTTCCAGCCACCACTTCAATCCTCCACCAAAGGCAAGCTCATATAAGAGAGACAATGGAGTTCTCACTCAATAAGGGAAGAGCTTGGGGGTTGAACAATGTGTTGAGACTTAAAGGATAAAGGGATGCGCACTCAATGTGAAGTGAGTAATTCCTCCAGAGTAACTTTTCTCTCAAATTTGAATTCTTTCTCCTCTTTTCCATAGCTCGTAATTGGCCCATTTATAGCCTTCAAGTGGAACTGAAGGGCCGATTTGGAACATTTCTAGTATATGGAAGGCCAAGGATCATTGATCTCCTGTCGTGACATTGAAACCTGACACTATTTTTAAATTTTGGTCACATTTCCCGATGTATGAGGGTTGTAATGGCGAAATCTATGTATTCACATGTTGTATAGTAGACAAGGTGCGTATATGTGGAAAAATTGTATTTTTAGCTCTGGGATTTGCAAAAAGGGATGACGAGTCTGCATAGGGAAATGGAAAAAGGCCTTCTATGCAAGATTGCATGGGGTGAGGTATATCTTTCTATAACAGATGCCCCCTAATGTGTGAGGTCATAGGAGTATCTGCAATGGCCGAAATACATTATAAAAAACCTAGAATTGGATTAATGGGGACCCAACTGGAAAAACTAGTTGCTCATTACAATCTGTACTGACTTTGCATACATGGCTGCCAATTCGAATTACACCACATATCCATGTGAAAATATACCAAACAATTTTTTGTGGCCATGAATAGGAAAATATAAATATGGTTACATGCCAAAGGTTGTCATAGTCATGAAAAAGGCCCAATAGAACCAGTCTTAAAATCAATCTGAAGATATTTGTATACAATGAAGTACAATTTGATCTCCCATGATCACTGAAGTCAAACAGGTACTGGTCCAATGAAAAGGTAGCAACAACTCAGGAAATTTGTGGCCACATACTGATGTCTTCAAGTCTTCTACACAATCCACTAAATGTGAAAGTCTACAACATGTGAATAAAGGAGTTGAGGTCGAACACAATGAGACTTCGTTTGATTATCGGTCATTGAGGTATACCATTAAAAAACATGAGACAAACTACTAATGAATAAATTAGGTATCAAGGCACCGAGTACATTCTTACAAGTGTGAATAAAGGAGTCGGGGTCAAACACTTAAAGAATCCATCGATCAAGAGAGAATGATGTATTCCCAACTGTCGATGGCAAGAGAACCTGCCACTAATTACTGCAAGCCTCTAGTTACTCATAGGACTCTAGGTCTCATTTCCAGAATAGATGAGTTGAAGTCAATGGAAGGAGACATGTTGAACAAAGAGAATTAAGGCATATCTCATCATTCAGCACGAGGTACAAAGCATGAGCTTAATGATTTGGAGGAAATTGGACAAAGAACATGTTCACGAATCAACGAACCTATGTGTCTTTCACGTGTGCCAAGTGCAAGTGGTACACAAAAAAGACCCTATAAATAGAAACCAATGAGGAAAAATATTGACAAAGGAGAGGAACCCACCAATAAGGCTAATGGCATCCAAGACACTGCATGAATCCCAATGTGTGAATATATGTATTTATGTCGAACACAAAGGAAACCACCCAGTCAACGACCAATGATGAAATGTCGATTGTTGGGTTCAAGGTTACCTATAAATGATGAAAGTATGACCAGGGTGTGTAATAGGACTACAAAATCATGTGATTTTGAGACAAACTGAGGGTATGGAAAACATGCAAAGTCAAGATTTATGAGCAATGGCCGACACAAGTTGATAGATATCCTTTGAACAAGAGCATGAGACATATGGAAGACTCTAGCAGCATAGACTCAATGATGAAACCATGAGATGTCAGAGGCATTAATCAAAATATCCATAGGGTCTGGAAGAATAACCACTCGGTGGAGAAAACTATTTGTAACGAGCTCAGCTTCCTAATGCCATGCTAAACCAAAAATTATGATGACAAGTGGACTCAATAACTTTGTGCTCTGTTCAAAGGCGACACGACTACTACCAATTATAAGATAATACTCCCTTCCCACCCGTGTCTTTTAGTTTTTCATAGTCAAATGAATGTTATGATACAGAGGAGGAAACGAGTGTCGCAAGTAAGAAAAACTAGTTCCAGCAGTGGAACATACCTATGCTCAATGCAAGGAGGTGCATACGGGAGATGGATACTCAGGGGAATGTTCCCTCCTAGGTATAGGGTGTCAAATTGTGAAGGATATAAACAAGGCTCTGCTTGTTTGAGGATGCAAAACTACTGAGGAAAACAGTTTATAACGCAAAGAGAGAACCGACTATAGGCTCAATACTGCAAGAAAGGGCGTGAGATGCAATCACAACTTAACACCAAAAAAATATCATTTTTCATAATCTTATTCTACTTGGTTTGAAAAAGGGATAAACTTGTACCAAATAGACGTCCTTTCAAATCCAATTTACGAGTGTGAAAGAGACAAGTTCACTCGGAAATCTTTTCGCTTTTTTAAAATGAGTCGGAAAATAGATTAAATCAAACTCGGTTGGGAGTCCTCTAGGTATAGGTCAGCATGTTTATGATTGATAAATGAGGCTAAGTATAAAGTCATGTATTAGCTATAAGGGACTCCCATTCCTATGGAAAAAATCTCAGCATGGGCACCAAATGGAGCAGAGGATCTAACTAGGGTACCCATGTTTCGTAAGTCTCTACCATTTGATAATGACGCATATTGTAGCAGATGTAGGGTTCTGTGTCACTAAAAAATGGGTCTGTACCTAAGGCATATGAGTGGAATTTATAGGACAATGCAATTGTTAATGATGGAACTAATACCTATCCTATATGTTGTGTAGCGAAAATACTTGTATGTAGTTACAAACGGTCAACATAATGCTAAAAACTACAAGAATCCCTGGAAAAAACTACAAAAACCAACCCAATCCACTCTTGTAGTAGTCCATTAGGCGAAAATACGATCCGAAACTATATAAAATGGGTAAAAACTGCTATAATTAGTAACAAAAACCAAATTTTACTATGTCATTTGACTTTTTTACCCAAATAGTGAAATTTGGACCAAATTACCTCCGATATTCAACTGGTGATTCTGGGAGCGTCGAGTGATGTAATCAGAGACCGTTTGGACCAGGTAATTTATATTCCCCTCCTCTTCCTTTCTAGTGGATTACATTTTTTTATTTAGGTTTCAAAATTTTAGTTATTTAAGGCTCAAATTAGGTATTTAGGTGTATGCAGGCTACCACTCATCAGGTCTCATATATGAGAGGTTACACATGACTATGTAAAATTTAGACTATGTGTACTCAACCCTATACGTGACTGTGAATGATGAAGCCCTCGTACAATTCTGTAAACAAGGTTTTTTATGGTTTCTAACTCAAAAATTGATGTTTCTGTGGCAGGATGGTGCTAAAATGGAGGGAAAGAGAACATGAGGAGGTAGATGTTGTTGTGGAAAGAGATCTGGGGGCCTAAATGGCCTTGAAAATATGAGGTTTGTACAAGTTTTGGGCACTCAAAGGGATGAGGGCCCAAGTGAGGTTGCTACAGTTTCTCGTGGATTACGAGGATCCAGATAGTGAGAGCTTCATCCTTGATGGGAAAATATTAAGGATTGAAGTCGAGAATATATACTTCTTGATAGTGTTGTCACGTCGGGGTGAGGTGGTGAACCTCAAATCCCGGGGAGTTGGGAGTGGTATGAATATGGAGGAGTACATAAACGCTCACTGTATAGCAGGGACCGATAAGTTCGGGACTCAACTCCCCATCCGAGCAATCAACAATATAAGCCTCAAGACTTTTGTCCTTTTTTTGACCCAGATCACAGGTTGACTTCATTGCACTAGGAATCATGGCCGCTCATGTTCTATTCTGTAGAGTTTTTGAGACCCACGGTGTACGATTAGTGCACCTCACTACTGGATAATATGAAGAGACAGTTGACAGAATGCAAACATGGTGACAAGATGAACTTCGAGTTTGCATCAATATTGTGTAGATTTTTCTTCAAGCGAGTTCCATGTTTGGGACCTAGAGTCAAGATCATTCCTCGAGGACCTCGCAATCCAACCATGGCATGGTGGACCGAGGTGATGAGATGGCAGGGGTGAGGTAGGGTTCCCACACCCTACAACGATGATATCTTTTACTGGTGGATAGGACAGGTCATTTCTCTAGATGACTACCCCTATACAGGGATCGACTTCAGAGGGCACCCTGACATGCCACTGCCACCAGGGACCACCTATGGGGACATAGGTATGTCAAAGTTTTTAAATATTTCATTTTTTTGTATTTTTGTATAGGAAGACACAAATATTTTTGGATGACGTTTAAGTACTAATTAGACACTTGTGTGATGCAAACGTAGGTCTGTGATTGTCAAACGATCTTCCAATACATCATCGGAGGCACTAGGGAGATGAGGTGGTGGGAGGAGAAGCAGAGAGAGTCCTTCAAAATGTTCAGGGAAACCTATCTCTCTTGACACATAAGAATTCAATGGTTTAGGTAGAGGATCTGTCGAAGTCCATGCACCGAAAAGTGGTTGGTGTGCCCAGAGCTTGGGTGCAACTCTTTTGGTGTCTTGCAAATGCCGTAGTTTGTTATCATGACAGACATCCGGCACCACAGGAGTAGATTTCATGGATTTTGTATTATCGGTTGTATATGTGTATTGAGGGTGTTGGCCCCGATTTTGTACTATAAACATCATATTTTTGAAATATATATAAAACAAGGTTCTTTGGCTTTACTTATACTACAATGTGTACATTGATGAGATTGTTTTATTTTCTTTAGTTGTGTGAAAAATGCCAATTTAAAACGAAATTAGCATAAGCATAAGATACATAATTAGAAATCATAGGTATGTGATGATAAGTAATAAAATCAAATTTTCATTCTAAAAGGCATACCTGTAGGAATTGTTGGAGTAATGTAGGATCTCGCACATGGTAATTGTCATTCAACTAACATACTCCTATTTTGGAATCCAGGTGAACCTCCAAAGAGAGAATACAATGTGAAATGGCATCGTGCAAAAGTTTTATAATGATGCTATATTTGGCCACATTATTCGTGGATGGCCCTAGGCATACACCACTTGAAGACACCAGTAGACCCTCGGGTGAGTAAACCACCCAAGAAGTGGAAGTCAAGTTCTATGTATGACAACTGGCTCCGTCTACAAATACTAAGTAGACCGAAGACTCCTTGACATCTGCCACCCAAGGGAAAACTCGATAAGCAAGTTGAAGACAAAAATAAAGGGAAAACATATATACACTAAATTACATTAGTATACAAAGAATTACGCCCAAGCTTGGGGATCAAGCATAATATCTTTTCAAGTAGATCCCATTCCTGGGCTCAGCCAATTTGTTCCCTTAATGATATTCTAACTCATAGTTCATTTCTCTAAGACACGTCACACGATATAGGGACCATGACACATGGGCTTGAACTTGCCTGCCCCCAACGGTTCTTTGTCTTGATCATATAAAAGAACCAAGTCACCCTCAGCATACAACCTAGGATAGGCAAACTTATTGTATTGGACCTTGAAACATCTTTTATTCACCTCGATATCCGTAGAGGCATCTTGACGTTGCTCGTCAAGGCTCTCTAGGTGTACGAGGCATTGCTTGAGATTGGAAGTGTCAGGGAGGAGCGCGACTACCAATTTAAGAGAAGTGATTTCACATTCAATAGGTAAGATCAACTCCACACCATGTACTAACTGGAAAGGAGAAAATCCGGTCGCAATCTTGATCCAAGTTCGGTATGCCTAGAGTGTGGGATATAGCAAAATATGCTAGTCAATTTTGTTATGGTTGACAATTTTCTGCAAAATTGTCTTGAGATACTTGTTGATGTCCTCTACCTGTCCATTTTCCTAGGGGTAGTAAGGGGAAGAATGGTCATGATTAAACCCAAGATTGGATGCTATCTCTTCCATCATTTCGTTCTGAAAGTGACTTCCATGATCAATGACAATCTCACTCAGGGTACCCAACCTAGAGATAATTTGATTGAATACGAAGAAGGCAATAGTCTTTCCGTCGTATTTAATTGTAGGCATGGCCTCGACCCAATTAGTAAAGTAGTCTACGACCATGATAATGTGTTTATTCCCCCCATTCGAAGTTGGGTTTCAATCCACAAATTCCACCCCCCACTTGGTGAAGGGACCAATGGTAATGAATGGATGAAGAGGGGATGGATGTGAGCACATTTCCAATTGAACACATGGTAGGGGTGACACTTCTTAATCACTTCAATGCAACCTCTAAAGATAGATGGTCATAAATAACTGGCTTGAAAAATTTTCTGGGCTATCGCAAGCCTGGATAGATGACCACCACAAGCCCCATTGTGGCAATCATTTAGAACTGACTTGGCTTCTTTGTGAGTTAAAAAATGATGCAGGATATTGTCTATTCCTTGGCAATACAAAGTGTCACCGAAAATAATGTAATTCTTATCTTGGTATCAAACATGTTGTTGGTCATCTCATGAGAGATGCTGAGGGAACTTCAAAGTTTGAAGATAGAGAACAATGTCTCCATACCAGGGGTTGAATAACGAGACAAGGAAAATGTGCTCATCCACAAAGGAATCGACACAAATAGCATCCTCGTCCAATCGTGGAAAGTCGGATATTAACTCTGCAAATACTAGTGATTTCTTAGATTTTGCCGAAGAGAAATTGAGATCAAATTCTTGTAAAATGACAATCCATTTATCATATTTTCCCCCTATGATACACCTGGTAAGGACGTATTGAAATGGATTGACATCAGAAACCATAGTAGTTTTTCAAAGAAATATTTAATGGTGTAATCATTGGACTGTGTGAGAGACATCCAAAGATAGCTTTTCAACATTGGAATATTTGAGCTCAGGACTAACTAAGTTTCGACTAAGATAGTAGGTGATGTTCTCGTGGAGCTCATCATCCTCCTGAACCAAAACCATACCAATCATCTCTTTAGATGTGGTGACGTAAAGCAAGTAATCCCTACTGTAGTCAGGATACTTTGGTAGAGGCATCGATACCAAGGCTTTCTTCAAAGCATTGAAGGATTCCTGGGCTCACTCATCCCAGATAAAAGGGGTGTCCTTCTTCAAAAGATGCATGAAAACCTTAGTAATATTGGCATAGTTCACTATAAACCGACGTAAAAAGTTAACTTTCCCCTGTAAACCTTGAAGTTTTTGAATAGTGCATGGGGAGGAAATCGGAGTATTTCCTCAACCTTTAACGAATCTACCATGATCCCAATCTCAGAAACTAAAAATCCCAAAAGACGTCCAGACCTAACGCAAAAGATGCATTTATGAGGGTTAAATTGGATTCTATAATGATAACATCCTTCAAAAAATAGCTGAAGGTGCTTAGGGTGATCCATTCTCTTACGAGAGTGAGCAGCAAGATTGTCAATATAAGCTTTGAATATATGACTAAGATCATGGAATGCAAAGTTCATATCACATTGGAAGGTTGGTCTAGCATTTTTAAGGCCAAAAGGCATATTTCGATATGCAAAAGTACCCCAAGGAAAAATAAATGTCGTCTTGTGTTGATCCTCAAGTTTAATTTGAATTTGGTTATAACCTGAAAATCCATCCATGAAAGAAAACACTTTTCTTCCCGCACACTCGTCGAGAATCTGATCGATGAAAGGTGTCAGGAAGTTTTCTTTAGGATAGGATTTGTTAAGGTCATGAAATTCCATGCATACACAAATGGTTCCTTGCTTCTTATTCATAGGAACATGATTGGATACCCATTCAGTCAAGGGAACTGGGTAGATCAAGCCAGCGTTAAGAAATTTATCTACCTCTACCTTAATAGCAGGGCCTTTCGTAGATTTATAGCTCTAAGACGTTGTCAAACAGGCTTAGCATCTGGATAAGTTATAATCTCATGCTCGAAAATTTGAGGTTCTATTCATGGAATATCTTCATATGACCAAGCAAATACATCTCAAAATTCCTTGAAGATCTCGGTGTAGATCAGGATTTCTTCTGGCGAACAATCTGCACCGATGTGTACATTTTCAATCTTTCTAGGGGTACAAGAGATATCAATAATGACAGTAGGAGATATACTTGTCATATTTCCCTTAGCATAAATGTCATGCATATCAAGTGGAACTACAACGTGACCAAATATCGTGCTCAAAGTAGATCGAAATTCATCTTCTTTGATTCTAGCAAGCTCTAGGATAAAATAAGAGTGATGATGCATATCATCCCAAGGTTTTTCAAAACCATTCATGACCTTGATGATAGCTTTGTTTGAGGGAAAAGTCTCATCAAGGAAGTCATGTGAACAAGATGACAAAGTGGCCCACATGGGATTAAGAACATGATCATCCTCGTCTGTCAGCGAGGTGATAGGATCAGGATCAACGGAAGAGTCAAGAACAACTTGATACGCTATATCCATTGCCAATAGTGCCAAGGCCATTCCACCATGCGACTGAACTTCACAAGACAAAGTCTATGAAGGTAAGGTCCAAGGATCATTAAAATAGGAAGTACATAAAGGAATTGACCTATCTAACGAAACGGGCCTACCAGACATGGCATAAACATGGTGAATCGGTGCCATGAAGTCGAAGGTACCCATAAGGGATGAATACATTCCAACACCAACATTCTCAGTTTCCTACTGAGAATTGTCGACCATGGGGATTGACGGTCCAACAGATGAACTAGGGATAGCATATGAAAAGGATAGTTGGTCGATCATCATGATCTTCCCATTGTGAGGAAAACAAAGAGTGTGGAATATGGACGATACAATGAAATTCATAGAATAATTCCAATTGCATCCTAATAACAAGTTATAATCAAGGGGTGCATCAACCACCTCGACATCCACCTCTATTGTCTTCCCACCTAACTGGATCGAAAAGGCAGGAAGAATAATGTGGGGGTGGAAGGAACATCCATCAAAAGAATTCAACATGGTCAAAGACTGAGAGAGATTCAGAGAGCCAAGAGTTTTCCAACAGATCAAGGACATCACACACGTTGCAGTGCCTTCATCAACAACTGCACGCTTGATGGTATACTTTGAGTAACCCACGTGGATTTGGAATTCCACATAGTAAGGAAAGCGAGGATTCACATATGTGATGTCAATCTTGATAAATTTTTAGCCACTCGGGTCTAGATATCCTAACACATATAGCAAGGCATTCCTCTATGAGGGACACATCTAGAGTACCTCCAGGGCCAACATCGCACAAGGGGTTTGACCCAGGTCCTCAACAATAGAGTAATTATGGGTGGCTCTAGAATTTGGATTGTGGGTAGAGTGCTTGAGTAATCCTTTTGAAATATGAGGTAGTGGATCTGGGTTTTATATCTGCAAAGGTGCCTCCGGAGGAGGAGGATATTCTAGACCAGGTACAATTTTTGAAGAACTATAATCGCAAGACCGGGTGGCTACATTAACCTAAGAATTGGCCATATTGATGCACAAACTATCATCGTCTTGTGTCAGTGGTTTTTGACTTCCACTGACCACATTTTCTTCATTTGAGGAGCTCGAGGCCATGTGTTGGTTATGTGGAAAAGGATTCGTCAGCATGACAGGTGGTAGAGATAAGAGCCTCACAACTTCTGCAAGTTTGGGGCATAAATGAGTAAGATGATTGTTTGTACAAAGATTATAGGGGAATTTCACCTTATGCCTTTATTTCTTTCTCTTACCAGCATTATTATTCATCCTCTCATTATTACCATTGTCCTTGGGTTTATTATTATTCTTCCCACCCTTACGATTATTATTATGTCCTTTCTTCTTATTCTTTCCTGGTTGTTGGTTACCATTTGGGTTAGTCGAATATTGCACGGAATGTACATCCGCCAACTGAGTGGGATTGGAGGACACAGACGAAGTTGGCCCTCCTGCAGACTAGTTTAGAGACAACTCTTTCAAATGGTTTGTCACTGAGTCTGCGGATTTAACATTGGCAGAGCCTACAATTCCATCGGCATGAGGTCTGGGATTTTGTATAGGGTCATAGTTTGACATCAGTGCATCAGGAAGAATCTCATATAACATCCCAAATTGAGCGTATATAATATATAATTGTTGGGCTTTGAAAATTGCTTCTTCCTCATATGTAACCCCAGATGTAGTAACATCCTTTGAAATAGGAGGCTGTAAATGATTAAGGAACCCTTCTAACAGAAAATCTAGGGGTATCCAGGTCTTGATCAACCTCTTCCATCTACGCCACTCCTGGATGTGATCCAAGATATGAGTGGATTTTTCCTGGCATAAGTTCAACAAAATTTCTAGGCCAGCATCGTAATGAACTGACAATTGGAAGTGGTTAAGGAATACTAGTACCATCTGACTAAAGGTCATGTATGACACCCTAGGTAGCTTGATATACCATTTCGCGGAAACCCCTATGAGGGTGCATTAAAATAATCTTAACTGAATGGAATCGTCATTAAGGGAATTTGAAGAGAACCATAGGTGAAAGGTGGTGACGTGATCACCAGGATCCTCACCATTCTTGCCTTCGAATTTCAGAATGTCCGAAGGAAGTTTGGTGGGAATGGGGGGCCATGTAGGATCATGACACATAGGTTCGTTCATCAACTTAGACAATTCTGGTAGGTTGAGTGTGGCTAGAAAAGGGAGATAGGGTTGCAGCATATGGCCCCAAGCTCCTTGGAAATATTTTGTTTGGGGAATCACAGCCCATCCAGGGTTCTGGTAAGCACCATGGCCCTGTCTGGGATTGTAACACCCTCCTCCAGGATGATTCATAAAATTTTGGTTGGGAACCATTTGAGTAGGAATATTCTGATGGGGGTTATAAAAACTGCCCCCAGCCAGAGTGGCTTTGGGTTGGGGGTTTCCCAAGGTGTGAAAATGACCTCCTCTGGGTGTGAATATGGAGGATAAATGTGGATTTGTCATGCCAAACGTGTTGTTCAGAATCGACACTGAGGAGGTGAGGGTAAAGGACGAAACTTGAGAAAAAAAAATCTGCCAAGTTGGTTACTCCACCCAGAAGAAACAGGATTAGACCCGGGGTTAAAAGAAGGAATGCCTTGTATAGTAGGATTTGTTTGAGGTATATGAGAACCACCAAACAAAAATGGATTATAAGGAGGAGTTGTACCCCCAAGTCCAATGCTAGCATTAGGGCCAATAGCTGGGATGGATTTTGAAAAATGTGAAGTAAAATTCGGTATACCATAGGAAAAAGGACTAGAGGCCATTGGGATGGAATGAACATTACAGCCTGGTGAGTGAACAAGAGACCCAAATGGGTTTGTGGAAATAGGTTGAGCATTCACTATAGGACGGGAAGCAGTGATGATAGATGCCTCCGGCACTACAACCATTGTGGTTGTAGGAGTCAAAGGGGTGCCATTAACTATAGTAGGTGTGGGAGTCGAGGGACTCCCAATATTTTCATGACTCATTTCAGTACTCATCCTTGTAGAATCACAAGTTTGATAAGTGGAGGTGTGTGTACCACGTTTAATAATTCTAGGCCTTTTAGAAGGAAAAGACTTTAAAAAGCAGGGAGACCGGTGGGGAAGTTGTTCCAACTCCATGATGACTTAAGACTCAAGATATAAAATCAAATCCTAAGGCCAACTAGTAATCAAAGAGCACACCAAAAATAATCAAATGGCCAATATGCACACAAACAGGATAAAGTGGTTGAAAGGGGCCTCCCTCCCTAAAGTAGGTATGCCTTGCCCAAGAGGGGCCTGAGACTCCCTGCTAAAGATCGGAGGTATCAAAATTAGTTATAAGGGCCCTCATGGGCTTAAAAACCAATTGGTCAGATGCCCCCAGAGACGTAATCCTCCATAAAGACTATGTGATGTCTGACCCTTATCTAACCCAAGGTACCTGTAGAATAACCCCTGCAAGTAACCTATGTGGCACCTAAGTCAAGAAACTAAAAAACCATTGTATAACCGATGCACAAGCAAGCAGTTTTAATTCAGGTCCATTGTATGGGCAGGGTAGAAAATCCCAAAACCTTGAAAGCACCGCCTCTCATGGAGTTAAGGGCACTAGAAAGATCCCCAGATATGAATAGACCCCCAGATATGAATAGATCCCCAGAAATATCTTTGACTCTAAGAGGGTATCGGGTGGATATCCCTTCAAATCACCTCGCGTGACCTCATGATTAACTCTAGTGTAAGCAGAACCTCCTGAGATTACCAATTATACAATGGATTTCTCCACTCCCTTAGTCAGACACATATGTTGATTTAATAGCCTTGGAGAAGTTTACTCACAAAATGCTATTCCAAGGCACTAAATCCTACGCTATTTTGTGCACCCTAGAAAATAAAATCGTTACTAATCAATTTTAAATCATAGCGTTAATTTTAATGGCCTTGATTACTCAAAAGGTGTGCTTGTGAAACTAGTGATGTTATGACTCAGCAAGTAAAGTAAATTAATATGCAAACAATGCAAAGTCCTAACTTCAATTTCTAATGAATGATATGCTTCTTAAACATGAAATTTTCAATTCATTTCTACAACTCTAAATACAAATTCAATCTTTCTTTACATGCACTAAGATAAATGACAAAGACTCAATAGATCGAAATGCCAACCAATGTAAAATGCCTAATATTTTTGTATTTTCAATATAAGAAAAATGAAAATGCAAGGATTGAACAACAACTTGATATATAAAGACTCTACTTTGTATAGACAGAGACAACTCAAGTAGTATATCAAGGAGAAAAACACCCAGCCCAATGTAAAAGAACAATCAAAATGAAAAGATGATGAGAAAGGCACTGCCCAAAAATTCAACCAAAGACAGGTTTCCTGTCATTCCACAGAAACGTAACAATCACTATAGAGACCCAAGAAGACTCAACAATCATCAAAAGCTACCATGCAACCACCAAACCCAAAAAACAAGCAACAAAGTTTGATGTACGTGATTATTCAAGGGAAAAGTGTGTATGTACGCATCTTGCAGAAGGACAACACGAGTATGTATGCGACTGTTAAGAAAAACCCGCATATATGTGTCAAAAACATAGCTAGGATAAGGAGAAGGATGAAAGACTCAAACCCAGAGTTAACAGAGGTTGTTAAGAAATCACACGACAAGAAAATCAATATGAACGAGATAAATCTAAGGAGAAAAACACTCCAAACCCCAAGAAAAAAGATTCAATCCCCAGTACGGTCGCCAATTATGTTACAAGGAAAAAATCTCTATGTCTAGGGGTAAACCACAACGGACGGAAATGAATGCCGAAATAAACTTTATTCTCAAGTATGCTATATAAACAAATATGCTAGAAAGACAATATAAAAGGCCTACCTCATCCAGACATTTGATGAAGTCCATCGTTGAGCACTTGACCCAAATAAATATACCTATAACTAATCCTCAACAACCAAGCAACACAATCATATGGTGATAATATATGATGTTATCACAGTCAATAGAATAATCCATCAAAATTCATGAAAAATACGCCCATGGAATAATAATTCAAATATTTTCAAGATATCAATTGGATGAGAAAGAGTATTTCTATTAAGATGTAATCAATAGAATTGAATAAGTTACAGACCTTTGTGTCGGCACGATTCGGAATCGAGAAACTAAGTTCCTTCCAGTTGAGCCTTCACCACTTCAATCCTCCACCAAAGGCAAGCTCATATAAGAGAGACAATGGATTTCTCACTCAATAAGATAAGATCTTGGGGGATGAATAATGTGTTCATACTTAAAGGATAAAGGGATGCAAACTCAATGTGAAGTGAATAATTCCTCCAAAGTAACTTTTCTCTCAAAGTTTAATTCTTTCTCCTCTTTTCCACAGCTCAGAATTGGCCCATTTATATCCTTCAAGTGGAACTGAAGGGCCGAGTCGGAACATTTCCAGTATATGGAAGGCCAAGGATCATTGATCTCCTATCGTGACATGGAAACCCAACACTATTTTTCAATTTGGGCACATTTCCCGATGTGCACGGGTTGTAGTGGCGCAACCTCTATATATGCTTGTTGTATAGTAGGCAAGGTGTGTATATGTGGAAAAATTGTATTTTTAGCTCTGGGATTTTCAAAAGGGGATGACAAGTCTACATAGGGAAATGGAAAAAGGAATTCTGTGCAAGATTGCATGGGGTGATACAAATATTGCTATAACATTGTCCCATCATCCAAATAGAATTCAAAAAATTTATTGATGAAGTCATGGAATGCAGAAATCACGATTTGAGAAAACAATGTTGGGGTATTCTTGAACCCAAATGGCATGAAGTTGTAAGAAAATGACTCACACTCTATCGTGAAGGTATTTTTCTTCTTATCTGCTTCTAAAATCCTTACCTGGTGATATCCAAAAAATCCATTAGTAAATGAATATGCTTCCTTTCCCATGACCGGATCTAAAACTTCATCACTAAAAGGAGTTGGAAATGGGTCATGAACACAAGAAGAGTTCAATATCTGATAGTCAACAAAAACCCTGATATCCTATGTACCCTTTTTACTATGAATGACAATAGGGATGATACACTCAGCCTCATCTACTAGGAATATCAACCTAGCTACAAGAATGCAATCAATCTCCTTCTTTACGCTTTCTTTGACTCTGGGGTTCAGACAGTATGGTCGATGCTTAACAGGTTTCACGTCATGCTTCAGTTCAATTCTCATTTCTCCTAGATCTCCCTTAATTCCCTTCAGATCATAGAAGATGGTGGGGAATAGGTCCTCATATTCCCTCAATAAGGCCTAAATTTCAATCATGGTATGTTCATCCCAATAATCCCCTATAGAGGATATCTTGCGATTCTTTGTACTGCATATATTAACCTTACGCAACTTCATATGGTTAGTTTAGGAGCTACTAGCTTCAGGAGAAATGGTATCCTAAACAGTCCTAGTGCCTTCAAATTGTTTAAAGGACAAATTCCTAAGGTATTCTAAATCTTCGGGATCATCTATGAAAGTATCAACCTTACTACAGTAAATAGGTAGTGGTGCAAGGACACAATTTTTTGGCTCAAGAGATGGGTGAAATCTAGAACATAGCAGGTGTTTATGCGCAGAGAAAACTACAAGGGGATAGGCGAGTTTGAACTTATCTTTTAATAACAAGATTTTAATTTTTTGCAATGCTAAAGAGAGTTCGGGGGACTTACTTGTAAAAGATAAATCCTTGCAAAATTGGCATTGAAGGACATCCCAATAGTGGTTTTCCCTTCATGTTTCTTCATGTATATACCAGGCTATGGGGATTGGTCCAAGTGAATGAAAAAATTGGTGTACCCAAAATCCCCGAGGCAGTTGCATGGTTGTCCATACTCTGACATAGTGTGCAACATGCTCCTTTGTATATGAAGATCCATCATATGTGTCGAGGATAAGAATGGGATTCTTGAGTTTCTGGTCTCAATTTTCTTAACTAACTTGGGAAGGAGGGATAAATCAGTGCTACAGGGAAAGCTTTATATCCTCCTATGAAGGCAGGTTACTTTTGTGGGTGTCCCACCAATGAATTGGGGAGGATCAAAAAGTGATATCAAGTGTTGACATTCTCTGTTCCACCCCATATTTTTCTTCCATTTCAACCCAAAAAACGTGTAAATAAGAAAGACCATCATATACTGGAAGCTCATGGATTTTAGTTCCAATCCACCTAGTTGCTCGAATAGTGGCACATAGTCTTGAGAAATTCGAAAGAAACCTCAAAATATTCCCTGATAGACTGAATACTTGACCAACTGATTGAACCATCTATGGTAGCATTAATGTGTTCTACATGATTTCCTTTAGTCACAGTATACAGATGATCCAAGACATCAGGTTCCATGTTGTCTTTTTAATGTTTAGTGTATCGTGGTCCTAGGTATGGATCTAAAGGTTGAACCACTTTCATACCATTCGCTTTGAAGTTCATGGCTTCCTTCTTCAGGTCGATCACATCATAATTATCGTATGCCCATTCAATTCCAGGTAAGGCTGGATACAAGTCATTATCCCCTATGATCTCAATGACCTTGAAGTCAACAACAGTCTTGAATCCAGCTATATCTACTTTCACATTTTCCAGCCTCCCTAATGGGTAAATACAATATTGGTTCTCCATGCGCAATTGAATTGGGGAATAGACCAACATGGGTTTTCCCATAGCTTCCCACATTTTCTTTGGTAGGATATTAACATATGAGCCCAAATACAACATGGAATCGTTAATTTCATAACCATCAATGTGGTAATTTAGTCTAAACTCGTGTCCCAACCTCTTCTTTCGTCTCTGTATTCGGCATGCATTCCTCTCAGAAAGGTTAACATATATAGATTCCTCTATGTTGCCCTAGATTCCTCATCGTTGACACTGGTCTTTGCACCTCCCCTTGTTATAACATGAATCTTAGACTACCTCTATTCTGCAATTGGCCTAGGTTCTAAGTTTATTAAATTGGCTCCCCTTTATCTTGGGAAATCTTCCCATCGTGCGATCACGTCAAGACAATCCTTAGTAGCATGGGTATTTTTTTGATAGTGTGTGCACCATGGTCTCCTCATATGTGG
>ML788468.1:1090782-1118837 GCA_009831015.1 Picea engelmannii
TCTGCTGACATTATTTTGTCCATTGGAACTTGTTGTCTTTCTTTAATAGCTTCTACATAGGTGTTGTTATCTATCAATAACCCTTAACTAACTTTCTATAGTATCCAGTGTGCCCCAATGCAGTGCATAGATGTCTAACTGAAGTAGGGGCAGGTAGATCAACAATGATGTCAATCTTGTAAGGATCTACCAACAATCCCTTCTTACATACGATATTCCCTAGCAGCACTCCAAAGGGTGAAAAGAAAATACATTTTTTAAATTCAGGGAAATCTGACATTGCCTACATCTATCTAACATCAATCTTAAACATTCAATATGGTCTTTAAGTAAGCTAAAGACAATCCAATCATCAAAATAAGTTTCTAGGAACTTGTGTAGGAAGTCCTTAAATGCTTTGAACACCAGCCTGGAAAAGATGGTTGGTGCATTCTTCAATCCAAAGGGCATCACTATGTACTGAAAAGAACCCCATTCTGTCGCAAATGTGGTCTTGTGTCGGTCTTCCTTAGCAATTATGATCTGATGATAACCTAAAAATCCATTTTTGAATGAGTAGACCTCCTGTCCTCGTATATTATCTAGCAATTCATCAGTAAATGGTGTAGGGAAGGGGTCATGTAGGCATGCATCATTTAGTTTCCTCAAATCTACACAAATTCTGATTTCTTCTATCTTCCTATCTTGGACCGCCATAGGGCTAATCCATTCAGCTTCTTCAATCGGCTCTATGATTCCTGCTTCCAGCATTTTGTCCAATTCAATCCTAACTTTCTTCTTATATTTGGGATTTATTCTATAAGGTATCTGCTTGATAGGTCTTGCATATGGTCTTAAGGGGATCTTCATTTCTCCCATGGGCCCTTTAATGCCCTTCATGTCAGTGAACTTGGTTGGAAACAAGTCTTGATATTCATGTAATAGCTCTATAATATTGTTGATGGGAGCATCATCCCAATAGTCTCCCACATTTTCTAGTTTAGGTGCTTGATCTATTCCAATATTAACTTTCTTGATTTTAATGAGTTGTCCAACAAAGAGTAATTCAATCCCAGGTCCTTCTATGTCTCTGTGACCTTCAGTTTCTGCAATGTTTACATATCTAGAGTCATCATCCTCATCAGCATTAATATTATAGAAATCATGTAATTGTTGAAGAGGTGCAGTCCATTCATCTCCTTATTGGGTAAAAGGAAGGTTAGGTGCCTCCTCAAAGACCTTCTTTCTCATAGTTTGTAAATCCTAGTCTATTGTAGGGTACTGACTTTCAAATAAAAAGGTAGTGATAAAGTTATGAGTCATTCCATACCAATCTGTAGTGATGAGGTGCAGTTCTGCATGAAGATACCATTTCATGGGCGTAGTATCCAAGGTGTTAATGAACTTATGCACCCATTGTTATTTAGGAAGGTTTCCCCAGGCCTCCTCACAACTTCGCATGTGGTCCTTAGGACAACTTTGGCCTGTGTAAATAACTTTGCATCCTTCATCTTGTTCTGAAAAGCGCACTGTCAATAAGGTGTGACACTATGTCCACTCCGTGATATTCCTCTGATGTTCTCCCCACCATCTAGCCGGTGCGGATTTCAATGCCTCATCCAGTGCCAACATCCTTTGTTGTACTCATACAATTTTCTCAAATTCAACTAGAAACGTCTCTAAGTGATTCAAACCATCAAACGTTGGAAGATTACTTACTTCTATGTCGATCCAGTGAACTTCTCAAGTCAGCCTAGCACATCGTTGTGTGGAGACTTCATACATCCTGTTCTGCCAATTTTTTAATGCCTCTTATGAATCTGATGAACATGCACTTTCACTTCGCCAACTGAGATTTTCATCTGTTGTAGGATTAATGTAGTCACATTGTCTTGTTGTCAGCTTGTAAATTTTCTCTAGTTCATATGTGAGGTCTTCTTCCCTGATAGGTTTTGTGTATCTACAACCTTCATCCGGGTCCAAAGGTGTGATGAATTTAAGGCCATTCCCCTCAAAGGTCATTCTTCTCTTCTTTAGGTCAACAATAGTCGAATTGTTAAAATCCCAATAAATTCCTAATAGCGCAGGATAAGGACAGTTATTATAAACAATATCAGTTACTTCAAAGTCTGCAAATGTTCGTATCCCATCAATATCTACAGGAACATGATCTAGTATTCTAAAGGGGCTCACCGCCTACTGATTGGCCATCCTGAGCTTGATAGGAGAGTAAATCAGTCTAGGTTTTCCCATCAGTTCCCAAGTTTGCTTTGTCATCAGATTGACTTTTGATCCCAAGTCGAGGACCACATAGTCCACATCATAGTCTCCAATCTGAGCACTAAGGTGTAATTCCTTGTTTGTCCTTCTCTTTCTAGATACCTGATGTACTGCTTTATTCAACAAAGGATCGACCCTTCCTATCTCATACTGTATCATCAAGTATTGGAGCTCTTTTATAGCTCTTTCATTCTTAATCAAATTAATGCAAGTACATAAGAATTCCATAAGCCTTCTTACCTATTTTCCTTTCCTAGTAGACTGATCAAATGCCAGTGGCATTCCACATTCCCTTACTTCTGGTTGTGCCTTAGATGAAGAAGCTTGTCCTTCTACAAATTACTTCCTTGCTTCCTCAAAAGTATGTATCTCTCTCCTTATATCAAACAATTGTGCCTTCTCTGCAACTTTTTTGATTCCTGATCCTTCTGCATTCTTTCCTAGAGTCACTATGTCTTCTCCTATAAAAATTCCTCCTCCAGTAATAACAACAACTTTGGGGTATTCACTGTGAGGTTTTGCTGATATTAACTGTACTTGTTGGTTTCCTCCTCGTCTCTCCTAGAGTTTGGACAAAAATATTGGACAATCTTCGATGACATGATCAAACGTGTTACAATAGTTGTAAGTGGTACAAGGTTTCTGAAAATCCCTTGCCAATTTTCCTGGTTGTGTGCAGTTATAACAAATGATATGTCCTCTACCTCGACCCATGCCTCCACCTCATCCTCTTCCTTTGAATCCACCACGAGGGTTGAAGTTTCCTATTCCTAGGGAGTTGAACCGCGCATTATTTCCTTCTTGTTGTTTTTCTCCTTGAATTCTATATGTTCCCCTTGATCTTTCATGCATGAGATCATAATCCCTACAATCCTTCTCATCATGTCCCACGGAAATTCATAATGTGAAGTAAATATTGGTAGGTGTCTGGACATAGTTTTTCATATAATAACATTCACCAAGGTGATGTCTCATTCTACATACCTTGCACCAGGGTACAATAGCCTGCTTCAAAGGACTAGGTGCTTCAGAGGCCAAGTATTCATGAAATAGGGAGCAATTCTCTTTGTCATGGCCCTCTTATTTACATCTGATACACCAGATATCTTCTCTTTTCTCTTTTCTCTTTTCTCTTTTCCTTTGTCTTTCTTCATATCTTCGACCTGTAAATATAAACTGGTTAACTGATTCAATATTTGAATCATACCTGGGTTGGCTTCTCCTACAAGGGTTGCTTCTAGTTTCATAGCGATCTCTAATGCCTCAGCCTGTGAAGCAACCTTATGTTGCATTAGAGGGACTCTGATATGTGGTAAGAGAGCATCAATGAACCATTCTTTATTTTGTTCGTTTGGAATCTGAAAACTCAACCAACCTGTCAGAGTCTTAAACCTCTAATCAAACTCCCAAACAAGTTCAGTGACCTTCTATTTGATCTCTTTCATCTCTATAATGCATTGTGAATCTCTCTTAGGTTTCTTTAATTCTTCACTCAATGCAGTCTTGATAGTATTCAGCATTTTAGGTTATCCAGGTCCTGAAACAAACTTCATGTACCAGTTCAGAGTGTGATCCCTCAAGGTGGTACTAAACTAGGTTCTCTTAACAGCTTCATCGATGACTTTCTTGATACTCCATACAGCTTCACATAAGAACCAGTGTTGATCGGGATCTTCAGATCCATCGCCCATAAAGATCGGTAACCTCATTTCATCTGCCATATATATTCCTTGGCTTCTTGACTAAGTATGCACTAAACTGCTTGTAACAGTAATGATTTCTCCGACTACTCTGATTACTCTGGTTACTTAATTCTTCTAAAACAATAGGAGGAGTGATATTACTTACTTCGACAGTAGGCCCAGTTCCTGAAGTTTTTGGTTCTCTTCGGTGAATTTCTTTGGTCTGTACTTCCTCTATTCTTGTGGATTCTGAATGTTCTTCGTCTGTTAGATCTGCTTCTTCTCCGCTATAGAATCCCTCATCTCCATAGTTTTTCTTAAATAGGTTCGCAAGAGGAACCTCTCTGAACGGTCTCCCACTACGCGTGTGTCCAACCTCTAGGTCATTATCATTGTTTGAATTCTTGAACAATAGCTTCATTGTATCTTCATGATATTCGTCTCATGCAATAGCATATTAATCCTCATCTTTAAAAAGTGTAGGAACTTTCCTCTAGGGACCTTAAAGATATACCTCTCTGCTTGGCTATATGATTCAAATCTATCAATGGAAAACTCAGTAATGTACCCTCCAATAGTGCTATCAAACTAGAAATCCATGGCCCTAGACACAATGCTATCAACTCTCTAGACCTTCTTGATCAATGTTGTTGTCCAAACCACAGGTGGTCTATAAGTGATCTCAAACTGGGTATCTCCTAATCTGGCTAACCACTCATATAACTCTTTATGAATTCCTCCAAATAAAATCTCGTGTATGTCGATGAAGATGTACCTTCCCAACCAGTCTTCTATACTAATGCTAGGATTCTTGTTCTAGGATTCAATGAAGTCCTTCTCTTGTTCTTCTATCCACTTCTGAATTTTTGTCTTCGATGGGAACCACCTTGACATTCCCTCAAAAATATCCTAGTCAGGGAAATGGAACCATTTTTTGGCACAGGGGCAGACCCAGGGTTCAACTCTAGTAGCGCACCAACAAGCCCTAACTACTGGCCTTTTCGGCAACACCTGCAAAGTAGATGCAATCTCACCTGAAGTAGCAATAGGGGGTTGCAGGACACAAGTGTCTACAACCAGAGGAAATTCAAATTGGATCCAAGACAACAACACATATCAATCTAGTATTTATCTCACTTAAGCCTAATTCGCAAGTTATATCTTAGATCTTACACAACAATGCAATAACAATATAACAAATAGAAAATAACACGGCATCAATCACACATAACAACAAGATATACATGGTTCACCCTCTCCCTAGGGCTACATCCACAGAACCGTGTTTCTTGATATATTATATGAAAACATACAGTTCTATCTACACTCTTAGCTTGCAAATCTCTCTCTTTCTCTCTTCTTCTCTCCCCTCCCTGCGCACCCACCTGCAGGGTTGATCTTCACACCCAACTGAAGATTTTACAATACAAGAATGCTCTCATAGCATAATACTTCTCTTACGCAACAACATTAATCAATCAACATCAAGAACACAATCCAACATCAAACTCTCTTAGAACCAACCCTCCCAAGTCTTCTAGACCTTTATTTATACATTGCATAACAAAGTCTAGGTGTCAAAACCCTAGATCCAAAACCCTAGGTCAAAAACCCTAGGTTAACTTGACCCATGCTTTAAGGGCTTCGCGAGCCTGTCTTTCCTTCTTTTCTGCAAGGTGCTCCAAAGTACTCATTAATGTCTTCTTCCGCTTGTTGAGTTGTTTATGATCCATATTTCTTAATTCTTTGTCTTCCTCGGTCTTCTCTTCCAACAATTATCTTTTCCTTCTTTTGTTCCTTCTTTTCTGCTTCTTTGACCACTTCGACCCATCCTCAGTTTATATGTCTTTCACGCAGTTCATACTTCTCCTTTCTTCCTTAATCTTCGCTTCCTTTCATATCCAAGGGCCAACACTCCCCAGAATTTTTCCTCACAGGAACCAAATTCACTACCCATGCAGAGTGTCTAACATGGAAGATAATTTTGGCATCTAACAGTTTCTTTAACTCCTGACACATGAGAGGCTCCAGGGATGGGTGGTACTTCCAGAGCTTTTGTTGGAAGGTTTTTACTTCAGGTTTTAAAGGGATATTGTGTTGAATGATATGGGTATCATAATTTTTTATATCTCGATAGGACCACGCTAAGACATCTTGATATTGTCTAAAAACTTTGAGATAGGCCTTCCTTTCCTCTTTGGATATTGTCTTGCTAAGGTTTACATTTTTTGGGTTTTCCAGGGTCTGATATTTATAGTTTCATGCATGGGACAGGAACTACCAGTCTTCGCATTTTTTTACCCCTTAAATCGTTCCTTTAGGTCAAAAAGATTTTCTAAATTAGATATCCCCTTCAGTATCATGTGAGACTTCAATTTATCAGTCGGTTGATCTATATGAAGGTCGGTTTCCATTGATTGTTCCTGGAATACTTCATCGTCAATAGCCAAGTCTTTTAAATTATCTTGGTTAGTCAAAAAAATTATGATCTGTTCATCTCCCTCAAAGACCTTCCAACTAGAAATATTGTTGGGCACCAATGGTTTGTAGAGAAATTCCACAGTAAACTAGGAGGCTCCATAATCTTCTAGAGGTCATAGCCTTGAAGAAGCGGTGGCCTAGGAATCCGAAAGAATGTTATTTTCTCTGGGAATCACCATAATGTTGAAAGATTCAAAGTGATCTATTAGCCTATGTATTTCCTGTTCGTAATTATTCAGGTGTAGAGAATTGAAACGTATAGTGTTCCTCACTTGTCTAAAGATGATTTCAGAATCTCCAAAAACCTTCAATTATTTGGCGTTTAAGTCTATGGATTTCTTTAGCCCATGTACTAGAGCTTCATACTCGGTGGTTTTTTTTGTGCATTTAAACTATATTCTGCGGGACAGAAAATATCATTTACCTTTCATATCAATGAGGATGCACCCTGCCTCAGACCCTTCTTACAATTTAGAGCCTTCGAAGCATAAGGTCCAAACTTGTGGGAGAAATCTAGCAACTTCTTCTTTCCTATCACTTTCCTCTTTTCCTCCTGTTAGTTTTGTGATTTCTAATGCAGATTCTTGGCAGAAGAGGGATTCCCCTGCCATCATTGAAAATTCCTCTCGAAAAATCATTTTGAAGTTTTGAATAAGAGGTACATCAAATGAGAGAGGGGAGAAGTTCCCGAAGTAGGAATCACGGGAATAATTGCCTAGCATAAGAAAATCTACCGACAAGGGTTCATTTAGGGTTTCTAAGTCAATGACAATATTTTTTATATATATTTCCCTATCAATTTTGATCATATTTGTGTGCCCTTTTAATGGCAGCCAGAGGTGAGTCCGGTCTGTACTAAAGTATATGTTTAACTTCTCAAACCAATCTTGGCTTAATAATAACCCATAAGCTTCTAGGATATCTACTGCAATGATGTCAATCACCTACACAAATTTAGGATGTGTCTCTATTCTAATCATTACATCTTTGAGTTCTCCCATGAACTTCCCCTGGGTTCTGTCAAGTTGTATTACATGTGTGTCACTTTTGAGAGGGACTGCGTTTAGTTTTTTGCAAATAGACAGTGGCATAAAATTAGAGGATGCTCCTGAATCGACCAAACAGTTATGGAGGTTTTTGTTGAAGACCTCTAATGTTGAAAGGAACGGTAGGACAAAAACATTTCCCTTCTTATCTTCAGATCAGGTGTTCACAGTTGGTTTATTTCCTAGATCTGTGGGAGTTATATTTCTTCCCTGATCAGTGCTTGTCGTAGAATATTCTATCGATTTAAAAGCTTGTAACATGAAGTCCTTTTGCTGAGGGATTCTACATATGTCCATAACTGATATATTAGCCTTCAACTTCTTCAAATCTTCAACTATGTTGTAATCCATCTTGGGCAATTCTCATGTATGGATGTTTATAGGGTTTCTTCGGGGAGAAAAAGGTGTTTTCGGGTGATCGGGAGTTGGTCTCCCTCCTGAAATTTGGGTCGTAGTAACTTCGTTTGAGACAGGTTGACCCCTACTTCGTGTTTTCACAACCAAGACTTCTGCACGTGGTTTTTGAACCTCAAACAAGTCATCAGAAGCATAACTAGGTCAAGATCCCATATCAACATGGATGTTTCTTATTGTGGAGAAATTTCTTCCTGATCGACAATATTCATACTAAAGCCGCTTGATTGTTCGGTCAGGGAAACTTCATCTAGAAACCAGTTGGCCATCAAATTCATGGTGTGCACCCACTAAGGGCAGTCTCTTTCAGAGTGATTCTCTTGATGATAAGTGAAGAAAGAGATGGATGCTAGATTTCCCAAATCAATGTTTAGGTTGCCTGGGGGAGGTTCAATTGCTTTGAATGGTGGTGTTTTCTCTCGACCAAGTTTTGGGAGAACATTGGTCATGTTTGACCATTTTTGGGACTTCGACAGGATGATCAAAGACGGAGTGCCCAAGCAAAGAGAAGATCGGGATATCTCGCCCTTTTTGTGATATTTTTAAGTTTTAGGGTTTATGTAATGGGTATGGGATGTCGACCCATGGGACTTACCCATGTTTAGGCCCTTTTTGTAATGTATAAATAAGTATCTAGGTGATGTAAGAAATATTTGATGGCTAGTGCTAATGTTAGTTATGTGCAAGAATATGTGTTATGGATTACAGAGCTAAGTGAAAACATTTTGTAAGTGCTTTGTGCACAGACTGTGTAAGGCTTTGTGCTTTGATCTAACTCGGTGAAGGAGGATCTGGCGAGGTGCACACATATCTCATGTCCTATGAGGAGTTGGATTTATAGCTTGGTGTTGGTAAGGAGATTGAAGAGACTAATAAAGAAGAAGAAGAGTTGGTGGACGTAGCCCCACACTGGGGTGAACCACGTATATCATGTGTCGATGTGCTTTGTGCTATGTTGTTTATGTTGTTTATGTATTTAATTTCTTAATCCATTTATGATTAATTCTTTATGTATGAATGAATTCTATATATACTCTAATTCCATGTGTTATTGGTTAGATATACTTAGATATTGGATAATGTTGTGTTGCTCTGTAACAAGGGTTTGACCTGTGATGTGAACAAGGGTTAAAATACCAATGAATGTTAATTGCTATGTTCTTTGTTAAGTATTGTGATCACATATCTGTGTCCCAGCTAGGTTGTAAACACTTGAGTCCTGCAACCCCCCCTACCTCTACCTCGGGTGAGACTTCATCTACTTCGCAGGTGTTGCTGAAAGGGTCGATAGTTAGGGTTTTGTTGGTGCATTGTTGAAGCGTTGAACCCTGGGTCTGCCCCTGTGCCAACAGGTGGATTCCTTTTAAATAAAGTCTTATATGGTCTCTGGACTTGGTTTCCCTCCCTTGCACTTCTCTTCATGTCTATGATTTTGTTTTGATAGATTTTTTACCATGCATTGAAGGTCCTCTATGTCCCCACTTCCCTTTTCAAGAGTTTGTTCTATTTGTTTCCCTGGGGGTATAGTAAGAAATAGCCCTCTCCTTGGAGGAGGTTGAACTTATTTATTAACTAAGGAAACATGGCCTTCTATACATCCCTTCATTTGGAACTATATCGTTTTGGATTCTTCAAAATTATCAGCTAGGGTTAGTTTGGCAGCCCTCTTCACAAACATGGAAATAGAAGCTGGGAGAGCATTAGTGTATACTTTGATTTGTAGCTCCTGAGTAGGCTTAGCCTCGGGATGGAATTTGTTTAAGATGGTGGGAAATATTTGATTAAATTCTTTGACCCTTTCCTTCGAACTCATGGTGGCGGCGAACAACTCGTCCATCAATGCTCCTATAGTAGTTTCTTCTGCAAATTTATCTAGAAAGTCTTTTTCAAACTTTATCCAACTTGTTATGGATCCTATGGGTAAGCTAAAATACCACGTGGAGGATGAATTTTTGAAAGTATAGGGGAATATCCTACAAACTACATCTTCATGTTGGACATTCATTAGTCTGATAACTAGTATGAATTTATTGATATGGTCTTCAGGAAATCCTGAGGTTTCAGGGTCAAATTTAGGAAGTAATTTCTCTGGGTGTCGGGGAAGGTTACGTACTCATCCTGGGATGGCCAAAGCATATCTGGCCAACCAAGGTTGATTGTTCTGGGGTGGATTTCCCCTTTCTTCAGCATGGTCATTGTTATCTTCCACGTCTTCAAATCCTGAGTTAAACCGTTCTTCTTCTAAAAATTTTTGGGCTAGGAGAAGTTACCAGCCGATGTTTCAGTAATTACATTGAGAGAATGTTCGATTTTGGTGAGGGAGAAATCTATTAGGTCTTCTACCATGTGCACGAAAACCTGGTCCGAGGATTCGACCACTGGTTTTCTTTTTTTTTTTCTTAGAGGAAGTAATGGAGCTAAGGGCAACTCGCCAATCTATCAAGTGTATTCTCTTGTGATTATTCTGAATTGATTGAATTCCTCATGAGGAAGAGTGTAAGGTATATCAGGTAACAGGATTTCCTCCTCATGCTGGGGTGAGTCGCTCATTTCTGGAGTACTCGGTGTGTGTGGGTTGTATGGGAATGACTATCCATGCATGTGGGTTGTTTTAAATCTATAGGTTGTCTAAAATATTATGTGAAATATGTATTCATACATTCATTCTTCACACCCTCCTTCTAGGACAAATTTTGTTGAGGGGTCCTACATCCCTTGAACTCAACAGTAGGAACCAAACCAACCACCGAGGCCCAATTAGACTCTTCAGCATTTAATAGTGGAATGGTTCTCCAAATCTTGTGATCCGACCAAAATAATTGATGGGCTTTACGTTTTCTTGTGAAGGTTTTTCTCATTTGGTTCAGAAGTTCCCTTTTTTGTATTATTTCTTAGGTAGGACTGATATAAGGTAAATTCGGTGTAAAACAACCAAGTGACAAAGTGGGAAGAAACTTAACTAATGGAGAAGATGTTGAGCTTAGGATAACCCTTTACTCTAGCATGCAAATAGTGATCGTCTACCACGGGCCTAGTATTAATACGTTAACCATGCAGTTATTCCAATTACTGACTGGGATATGATTTATTAGAAGAAAACATGCATGCGATAAACGATGGAAAGAAAAATAATTCACTTAACTCTAATCATCAATCACATAATAACACAATGATTTGTCTTCATCATTAAAGAAATAACTATAAAACATTGCATCAGATAACTTATCAATAGATTTAGTAGCTCTTACTCGTTACAACATCCATTCATGAGATGAAATAAGAAATAATTCTTCTCCACATCCAATCATACATGCATTTGATGAAAACACAAACTTGTCTTTGGTCCCAAAAAGGACTTCTCAATTAAAGGAAGCTCCCAAATAGTTCTTAACAAAACCAAAAATGAGGGTCTTTGCAGCAACCATCGACCTTTTCTAATAGGTCAACCCTCCTATTTATAACATACTATTAACTAAAAATAACTACTAAAGTGCAACGAAGTAAAACAAAACTCACCACATGGCGCTTTCTTCTATCATTTCTACTAAGAGTCATCTCATGATATCACTTAAGTGGGTGACTCTTCTTGTACTCCGACCACTTGATGAATAGATCCTCGCAGGTGTTGGCATATGGGAATCTATATTGTTCCATTAGGGCCAAGCGAATCTCTCTTATCTCTACCTCTTATGCCCGATACTTGACTATACTGGCACTTAATTGTTGCAACATAGCCCAAGCTTTGATCAGGTGCTCCATAAACTATTGCACCTGACCTAGAATTGTATCTTTCACCTTTTCTATCTCCCCGACCCATGATGAGTCTTGCTCAGCGTGCGATTTGACTATGTCACGCAAGTCGACAAAGTCATCGGGTGTACCAAACTCAGGGATTCCGATATCTTTCATCACCCAGTTGATTTTTATTCAGCTTTTCTCTCACTTGGCCAATTTCTCCTGGATTTGTCGATGAGGTTCCAGAGGCATTTTAACCCAATACTCGGTCTATTTCCTTATGCGGTCGATGTTTCTTTCCCTTAGCACCCGGAACTCGTGCTCTTCAGCGTCTCGGCCTTTTTTCACCGCGCTGATATAGTCGATTATTTTCATGGCTTGATGTGCTTTCACGTACCACCTTTCCATATCTTTGCACGTGGAAAGATCCATGAGGGTGTCTTCTTGCAGCTCATCTATCCTTGTAGTGAATAGGTTTTGTTCATCTGTAAATTTCTTGTAAGCCTCCTTGAGTTCCCTCCTTAGGTACACCGCGACATGTGTGGTATCCTGGTAATATTTCACCAAGTGGTGCAAATGTTCCAATTCCTTTAAAGCAGCATCCAGCTACTCTTCATCCCTTTTATCCCTGTCTAGGGTGGCATATTTGATTACCATCCCTGCGTTGATAAGTTCGAACGTCTTAGCATGCTCTGTTTTGATAAGGTTGTCCTCTGTAATGATGAGGATGGAGTGATATAAAGTGATTCTCCTCTTCTTGGTGGTTCTCTAGATGATATCTTTCCTTTTCTGATCATATGTGATGGCATGTATGTTGGCTACTTCGTACACAGATTCGAGGATTTTCTGATCTCGCCAGGTGAGTGTATTCCCATACTCCCGATGGTATATACTTGTTCAAGACTAGGTTCTTGAACTTCCTCCCTGTTTTTTGAAGACCTGACTTTTGTTTGTCATTCATCGGGGAGTTGAGCACCGATCAAAATTGAGGCATCAGGGGTAGGCTCAGTACTTACTTGATCTTCGGTAGTTGGGACATTCCTATTGTTGAGATTCTTCCTTTGGTTCATCCGACCCTGGCTCATCCTTTAGACTATTCTCTTGGGTCTCCAGTGCATTGGGAAGCTTAATGTCTAAGACACTCTCGACTTCTTGTTCGTTCTACGAAACCCCCTAAAATTAAGCGTTGAGAACTGGGGAACATGTCTTCTCTGACTCCTTTTCCTCTTTGATATGTATAGGGATCACAAGAGATACCTCTGGGATCTCATCATCATCAGATATTTTTATCAGTTCGCTTAAGGTATTTTGCGCACTTGCTCTTCCTAATGTTCTGACTGTCTCTGGCTGAGCCAAAACACCTGTCAGTGATCCGGTCGATGGCGTTGTGAATTCAAGGTCATCTACATAGTAATTTCATCAATATCTATGAATTCAAGGTCACTTGGGCCCTCCTAGCTTTCATCTGGGTTGTTGATAGGGAGCCTTGTCATACCTATGAGATCTGGGCCATCTTCCATCCAATAAATTATCCGTTGCGCCTATTTTATCTTGAGTAATTCCCTCTTCCATGCGTACAGAGCCATGGGGAAACCTCTTTCCTGTACCAGGGCCACCAAGGGGTCTTATGTTGCTTCTACTGCTTTGGCTCATAGAATTTCTTCTCTGGCCCTAAGGCCCCCCTGAGTCAATTTTTCTAGGATCATCGCATGTTCATCTAGGCTCATGGATTTGAACCTGGTAATTTTGGGATCGACCATCCTTGCCACCACTTTGTCCCAATCCTGGGAATTTTCTGTGAAGACTTCATCTTCAAACTTGTCGTGGGCGTATGGCCAGCAGGATGACACTTGCGAGGCATGCTTCAAGACTAGACCCTTTGGGTCATGTTTGTGGAATCGAACGGTCTGGAATCTGAACTCCAATTGGCTCAATCCTTCTTGCTTGGCCTGAGCAGTTTCCTTCACCATGTAGAAGCCTACATGGAACCTATAAGGTATGAATGCCCTTTTCTTATCTTTGACCAAAGTGGCATTGTATCCTTGCAGGATGGTTTGGTAGCATATCTCCCCCACTACAAGTCGGTCGGGGACATGCATAGGTAAAATATGTGGTGCTCTGGTGGCCTTGAAAACCCTGATTTAGGTATCGCACTCATCCATATACCAGTGACCAACCTTTGATATCATATTTTTGGTCGTAACCGACAGTCTGATGCATTCTTTCTTGAAAAGAATAAAATAAATGTGTGCGATGAATTCATCGCAGATGAGGAAGTAGCATTTTTTGTACATGTTCTCCCATAAAATTCTAAAATATACGTGGATTAGGATTTTTGCGACGTGTCATCTCAGATTCATGAAAGCGAAAATGTGTATGGCACACATAACATCTAGTAAATATGAAGCCATGTAGAAGGCTGGAGTCTCTCCTTCTTTTGGTGTCTGGGCCTATTGTATGTAGATGCTCAACTACTTTGAAATGATAGCTCCCCAGTTGAAACTGCTCCTGGAAATGGCCACTATGTAAGCTAGAGGCATCCATGCCTCCAAAAACTAGAGAAATATTTCTCCCTATACAACCAATAGATGAGAGCCATCAGGTAGATGTAGGGCTCCCTTAATTTGGTCGTCTGGTACCAGTCGGAGGTTCGATTGGTGTATTTTTTGTCTTCTCTCCACCATGAGGCCATCACATGGCTGGTGTCGTGGTGCTCGTATAATTTTATGACAAAATAAGTATTAATTCGCTCCTATGGGTCTCTAAGCTTGTAATACTTCTGGACCTCCACTGGAAGGAAAACTCCAACACACTCGCCATTACCATCATTAATCAAACATTTTTGTGTACCCGTGTGGTCAATGAGCCACTTCGGGACTTCTATGTAGGGGAACACTGGAGTTCTTCTTTCTACCATGTGCAGGTACGATATTCAAATATTCAAAAAACCTTCATCATCAAGCGCTCTCACATCTAGGTCATTGTTCGAGACGTATTCCGAGAATTCTTCTCGGTTGATCTTCTTCAAGAGTTCCCCCCAACGTGGGAGTGTCGCTTTGGTCCCGGTGCTTGCCTTTGTGTTTCCAAAGGCTGAAGGTTGAGTGAAAACCTTCTTTGTGGATGTTTTACTAATTGGTTCTGGTCTTGGAGAAAATTCTAATTTTTTTGCGGCACCTGGAGAAGAGCCTTCTCCTACCTCTGGTTCTTTCAGCTTGGGCACCCTCGGCAATCGCCTGGTGGTTGGATTTCTTGGAGGCATTGTTCCTACAATCGAAATAAAATATTTTAGAGACGGTGTATAGAGAAACACTAGATAAGATATATATATAAAGTGTAAGCATGAAAAAATCCACAAACTAGTACATACCTATAAAGCTTGTTAAACCTAGTTATTTGTTACTCATGAGATCTCTGCAGCTTTCAAATCGCTCATTTCGCTTCTCCGGATTCTCTGAAACTCCTCTACGCGTAGAATGGTTTCGTATACAATGGATCAAGAGAATTCAAACCGAGGAAGAACTTACCTTGTCGTAACAACCATTTAATTTGGGTGATGAGTGAAATTCAAACAAATCTGTCGCCGAATCTCTGCAATTTAAATTCATCATGGGTTGATGGCGGAGGCGCGGAGGGTGATGTTTTCTATCGGTAATTTCAAATGGTTTTTTTGATTCCCACACGAAGTAGCAACTAATGTGAGATTTGGAATTAATTAGTCCCTTAAACGCTCCAAATATAAATGTATCTAGCGCTAAAACGTCCCATCATGTCGCTTTATTAATAGGAAAATCATGGATCAACAATGGGTTATGGACGTTTTCGTTGATATCCTTCTATGAAAAACCTCCGACGCTGATCGATTTCATTGTATGGTGTTGACATGGAAAAATTGGATGGGAGGTGTGACTTGGATTTAGGGGACTAAGAATAACTCGAGGTAAAATTGGGTCATACATTTCTCCAATATGGAAAAGACACATTGTGGTGAAGATTGGTGACTTAATTCGCGAGTATCAGTTAGAGTCGGGACTTTCTTCAAGTTGTGTGTTTCAAACTAAAACAAGGATCGTCGATGAGGAAAAGGTATCCGGGGTCGGCGATCGGGGATAAACCTATCGCATGTTTTTCTTTGGATTATCTTCTTCGAAAACTCCCAATGTCGAAACACTTCGGGAATCGGTGATCGGGAAAAACTCTTTAGCATGGTCGAAATGTTTGCCACGATTCGGTTTTCTATGATTTCGACAAGCGTGTCAGGTACCGGCTATCGGTGATATTGTTTCTTTATTCCTTAATGTTTACTCCCTTCACCTTGTATCGACATCGAAGGGGATCATCTATCTGCGATGTCCATAGGTGATACTTGTCGTGAAACAAAAGCTTCATTTCATCGATGCCGATGAATATCGACACTCGATGACTGAGGTTTTTCGAGTGATTCTTTTACACCTCTTAATTCCTTCCAATGTCAATTTTTGGAGCGCGTCGGGTGAAGTATTTTGGCTGTTTGATTCCTTATTTAAGTGTTAGGCCTCTTTGATTCATGGGGTTTTCATAAGTTAGAAAAACCTGAATAGCTAATGAGAGTTAAGAGAATAAGTAAGACAAAACATTTTCTCAAAAGGAAATTGAATTCAGACAGCGCAAAAAATCAAGTGGTACCCAAAAAGTGAAAAATTGACATAAGATTTTTAGGGTGTGTTGAGTGCTCAACAGTTTCTTGGCTTGGCCCTTACATTATCAAGAAGAATTCTGAGAAAGAAAAATACTACTTGAAATCCATGTGTTATCACTCTGTAATTTCTCGGTTGAAGAAGAAATTGACAGAGGTAACTGTTTCAACCGCTTGGAGTCTTGGATCTAGCCCTCCAAGACTCAGAGAGGGCTCTCTCTGTATGATTTAACTTGGTATGGAATAGGATAGATGTCAGGATATCTATGAAAGTATGGGGTTGGGGTTTTGGTTTTTAAATGGTTGGTTTGGGACAACAAGGAGGATCATTGGGAAAATGGGGTCAACAGGTCAAAACTGAGTGAATGAATGAATAACTAAGAACACTTGTAACTAGGCAAGGCAGCCATGACAGTGGATCTTAATATTTGTAAGATGGGAAAGAAGAATGGGTTAAGAATCATCTCAAATGCAGAGCAGCATTCATCTGAATTCTACATTAAATTTAAAAGAAATTGGCCATGATTGAAAGGTATGGACCAAGTCACTGTTATTGCATGGGGCTCTTATTGAAATTCTTTTATGCCCTCTTTTATTCTTTTTCTTTCTTTTTCTTTCTTTTTCTTTCTTTTTCTTTTCTTTTTCTTTTTTTCTCTTTTTCTTTTTTCTCTTTTTCTTTTTCTCTTTTTCTTTTTCTTTTCTCAAATTATTTGCAAAATGAAAAATCATTTGACAAACAAAAAACACTAAAGAGATAACATTCCAGTCACCAGTTGATCCTATAAATTATAGGGTGATAACACCTTGGACGGGAGAAAGATGTCATTACCAATAGATGGGTCTCTTCTCTGACCGTACATTCAAGGCACTTGACATCTTCAAGGCCTAGGCCCCAGGTAAGTAGGTATGTCATCTTGATTTATTGCATTTTCATTTTGATTGTTCATGGTATCTTAGTTTCATTTCATTTTTTTTTTCATTTTTCTCTACTTGCATATTTATTTCATCATATTACATATTTAGTTTAGAAATTTTTTTAAAACTGCAAAATTTTCTTTTCTAGATTAGTTTTTATTTTTGAGATTTTATGTTAGAGACCTAAACCCTCACGTAGGTAGAATAATATATTCCGATGTAATAAAGGTCAATATTAATAAGGCCTAGCAATAAGGAAGAATAAGTCGATTGTAAGAAGACCTAATAGAAGCTTCTACTTCTAGAAGGATATTCCTCTAGATGGTTCTTTTGATAGACATATTTAGTATAAATATGAGTCGAGGGTATGAGAATTGTTGTCTTGGATATTATTGTAATAGAGCTCTACTCAACTGGAGGTTTACCCCTCGAAGAGGCAAGTGAACATTGCTCTCAGTAATCGAAGTGTTCTTTCTGGTGTTATTATGTTATCATTTCAGTATTATTGTGGTATTGTTCTGGTTATATTGTTGCTCATCTGCCATATCTAGAATTTTATTTCTATTCTACATACTTTTTATATATGGAATATTACAAGTCGTATCAGAGCACTTTCCTCGACAGAAAATTGTGGGTAAATGTTTTTTAGGGTAGAGACGTATTCCAACATTTTTAAGCTACAGAGATCTGTCATTACACACATAAACTCGTGGTTGAGGGATTCATACATGCAAGAAATACAAGTGGTACTTAAGCACACATCTTTTGGCCACCCTTGTAACCCCTGTTGGTACCCCTTCGAGTGGTAGAACATCAGACAACACCTGTATACGGATCATCCTAGATTTCTTGAATCCTTCTTTAGATAAACTAATCGACCGCATGACTGCTATAGTGTCATCGAGAACAACACTCGGGAAGCTCTAGTACCTGGGTAGTCGGGTAGTACAGCTAAGGGAATAGTCTAGACTCCTTATTTGGTGCCCTGAGATATTGGGCTGAGTATTATTGTTGGACCCAGCATGTATATCAGAGAGCTATAGCACAGGGAAAACCCTTGTCTGTATAACCCTTGAATACCTAACCCTTGGGGATGGAAACAAAAAATAAAACAGACAAGATCTATTTTTGCGCAACTGTGTTTAAGTTTCCAAATCACTACACATTTCTTCCTGGTTAAGAATTTGGGTATTTCATCACTGCATTATTCTTCAAACCGGAGTATAACTCTGCAGGTGTAAAAAAAAAAACTAGAAATTTTTGCACCATTATTTGAGACCTATTCCATTGGATTTATCTCTTCGTCCTTATCGCATTCATACCTATCATTTTCCAGCAAAATTTTTGACCCCACCTGCCCCTCTTTGGTTCCCTCATCATAATGGTCCATACCCGTAGCCAAGACTTGGAAGCTCGCTTCAATACCTTGCAATATAATTTCATAGAGACCCAACAAGAAGTGAGATAGCTCAGTGCCAATATTTCCACCATCAATAATACCATGAATTCCTCCATCACCGCCTCAATCACGGAACTCAAAGAATACCTCAAACAAGACATGACTACCCATCTTTAATCTATCGCTTCGATGATCTACACCAAGATGCATATCCCTACAGATCCCCCTTTAGCTGACCCAGCTTTGCATACCAAAGATGAAACTTCCTCTCATTCCCATAATTTTCAGCCCCATCACTTTCAGTGTGACCTACGCCTTCCATGGGTGGATGTGAACAAATTTGATGGCTCAGATCCCATCGGTTGGGTAACTCAAATGGAACAATATTTCTCTTTGTAAGGCATTACAAATGACTTGGCCAAACTCCAATATGGTGTTCTCCATCTAGATCAAGAACGTTGGCAATGGTGGCAATGGAGAAAAACTGCCCGTCAAGGGTATGTTTCTTGGACACAAGTTTTAACAGAGCTTTATGAATGCTTTGACACTGACACAAGCCATTTAGGTCGTTTGACAAATTTGAAACAATCTGGCATAGTGGAAGACTTTATAGTTTCTTTTGAGCAACTATCTTTTCATACAGAGGGCATGTTCGATGCTTTTTTTCAGAGAATGTTTTATCAGTGGCCTCAAGGATGATATTCATGCCCATGTCCTCATGGCTCAGCCTCAGAGTTGGGTGGAGGGTACTAAATGAGCTAAGGAAGAACAACAGTTTGTCTCTACTCAAAACTAGAAACCCTCCTTTATTCCTCGCACTAAACCAATACATCCCACTCCTCCTTCTACTCCACTAAAGATCCAAAAATTGACCAGGGCCAAAATGGATGAACGCCAACTCAAAGGCCTTTGTTATAATTGTGATGACAAATATTTTCCGAGACACAAGTGTAAGGAAAAAAATATTTGTATGGCCATCTCGGAGGATGTTTCGGAAGAGGATGTTGAAGCTCCCCTTGTGTTTGATTCACCTTAACCCATCGACATTACCCCTCCCTTAGACCCTCTCGAAGTAGAACCAGTTATTTCCTTAAATGCTCTCATGGGCTTCTCTACTCCCCAAACCCTCAAACTAATTGGCTACATCAAGCATAGGAAGGTCATCATTCTTGTCGATAGCGGAAGCACCCATAATTTTATTCATCATAGCATTGCCCAAGAAACTAATTGCTATATCCATGCAATCAATAATTTCCAAATCATGATTGCCAATGGAGGTTCCATGAAATGTGGAGGGTGTTGTGAAAATGTGCATCTCCAAATTGGTGACTACCACCTAAAATATCATATGTTTTCTATCGACATGGGCGATTGTGACATTGTGTTGGGTGCAGACTCACTAAGGACTTTGGGTCTCATTCTCATGGATTTTAAGGAATTAGCCATGCAATTCGACCAGGAGGGCCAGTGATATAAGTTCCAAGGCATCATCATCGATTCCCATGAGATCATGAGTTCCCATCGCATGGAAAATCTGCTCAAAAAAGATCATTTGGGCGTTATTTCCCAACTCCATGCCATACAAGAAACTGAGACACCCTCTATGTTGTTGGACCTCTAATCTATCCTCTCTAAACATCAAGTGGTTTTTTCCACTCCCCAGGGACTCCCTCCTTCCCATGGTGTTCATGATCATTCAATTCCCCTTGTCCTAGGAAGCCTTCCTCCCAATATCCGTCCCTATCATCACCCCTTTTCTCAAAAAAATGAAATTGAGAAAATGGTTCAAGAACTGCTTAATGCAGGTGTTATCCACCCTAGTACGAGCCCATACTATTCTCCTGTGGTCATGGTCATGAAGAAATAATGATCTTGTCACATGTGTCCTGATTTCCGCACCCTCAACAAACTCACCATTAAAGACAAATTTCTCATTACTGTCATTGATGACCTCTTGGATGAATTGAGTGGCGCCCAGCTCTTTAGTAAACTTGATCTTCATTCTGGCTACCACCATATCCATATGAAAGAGGCATACATTCCTAAGACTGTCTTTAGAACTCATGAGGGCCACTGTGATTTTTTGTTCATGCCCTTTGGTTTTTGTAATGCTCCCTCCACTTTCCAAAGCCTCTTGAATCATGTCTTATGTCCTTTTCTCCACCATTTTGTCTTAGTTTTCTTTGATGATATCCTCATCTATAGAAAAACCTAGATAGACCATCTTGCTCATGTGGATCGATTTCTCCATCTACTCTCTCAGCACCAGCACCAACTTCTCCTAAAAAAATCTAAATTTTCTTTTGGCGCCTCAAAAGTTGAGTACTTGGGTCATATTGTTGGAAATAATAGCATTAGGGTGGATCCTAAAAAGATTAAATCTATGCAAGAATGGCCTCAACTAAAGAATATCAAAAGATTGCATGGATTTCTGGGCTTAACGGGTTATTATCACAAGTTTGTTAATAATTATGGAAATATTGTGGCCCCTCTCACTGCACTCCTTAAAACGAATTCTTTCACCTAGATTCCAGCAACTTATCAGGCTTTTCAAACCTTGAATATGACCATGTGCACCACTCCAGTCCTGGAACTTCCTGATTTCACAAAGACCTTTATCCTAGAATGTGATGCTTCAGCGAAAGGAAATGGCAGTGTCCTTATGTAACAGGGTCAGCCTTTGGCCTTTACCAACAGACAACTGTCTGAATGAAATTTGGGCAAATCAATCTATGAAAATGAAATGTTGGATATTCTACATGTTGTTGATCTTTGGCACCCTTATATATTGGGGAAACGCTTCCAAATTAAGACAGATCATCAAAGCCTCAAGTATTTTCTAGAACAACACATCTCCTCCTCAGAGAAACAAAAATGGGTGACTAAGCTCTTTGGATATGCTTATGAGATTATTTACAAGAAAGGAAAAGACAATGTGGTTGTGGATGCACTTTCTCGAAAATATGAAGATGAAGGGTCCCTTTTTTCTCTCTCCTTCATTGTACCAGATTAGCTCCAAGTCATTCGCCAGGAATGGATACATGATCCCAAAATTTCATATCTGATACAAAAATTGCAGTCCAATTCCCCAGTTTCCCTAGGGTACTCTTGGCTCCATGATGAGCTTTGATACAAAGGCCATTTGTATTTAAGTAAATCCATGGTACTTTATGAGATTCATGCTACACCCATAGCTGGGCACTCAAGGTTTACCAAAACCTATGACAGGGTCAAACGTTCTTTTTTCTGGGATGGTATGAAATAGGACATTCTTAATTTTGTGGTTGAATGTGATGTGCCAATTCAACAAGGGTGAAACAGTCAAATCTCTTGGCACACTACAACCGCTTTTGATTCGACCTGCGATTTGGTGGGATATCTCTATGGATTTTATTGTAGGCTTACCTAAATCAGTAAATAAATCAATCATCATGGTGGTCATTGATCACCTTTCCAAGTATGCTCATTTATGTGCTCTTCAACACCCATTTACAATAGCCATTGTGGCTCAACTTTTCATGGATCAGGTCTTCAAGCTTCATGGCATGTCACATTCTATTATTTTTTATCGTGACCCAACTTTCACCAGCAATTTTTGGCAAGAATTGTTCAAGATATAAGGCACCCAATTGCATCTCATCATGGCTCATCATCCCCAAACTGATGGTCAAACTGAAGTTGTCAACAAGTGTTTGGAAACATATTTGAGGTGTTTTTCATCAGAAAAGAAAAATCAGTGGGCTCAATGGTTACCACTAGATGAATGGTGGTACAACACTTCATACCATACATCTACCCACATGACTCCTTTTGAAGCAGTATATGGACAAAATTCACCTTCAATTCTCTCATATTTATTGGGTGTCTTGAAGGTCCAGGAGGTTGACCAAACGCTTATAGTTCGAGAGGATATTCTCCGTAACCTCAAAGAGAATTTGGTCATGCCCCAAAATCGCATGAAGCAACAAGAAGATCAAGGTCGCTCTGAATGTCAATTTGCAGAAGGGGATCAGGTGTTTCTTCGACTGCAACCTTACAAGAGAAATTCCCTCAAGGCTGACCATTGTCAGAAACTGGCACCCAAATTTTATGGTCCTTATACCGTTCTCAAGCGTGTGGGACAGGTGGACTATCAATTAGCGTTTCCCAAACATTATAAGCTACATCTTGTTTTCCATGTTTCTTGCTTAAAGAAGATGATTGGAACTGAGTTCCAAACTCAAACCAACCTTCCCGAGTTGGATGAAGAAGGATCCATTTGGCTACAACCAGAAGCAGTTTTCGACCATCGTGAGCGTCGACTGTGTCATCAAACCATCAAGGAAGTGTTAGTCTAGTGGAAAGATACAACCCCAACAAATGCCACTTGGGAACTAGCTACCATTCTGCAACAATTTCCACATCTCAAGCCTTGAGGAAAAGGCTATTTTTAAGGGGGAGGACATGTTAGGGACCTAACCCCTCATGTAGGTAGAATAATATATTATGATGTAATAAAGGTCAATATTAATAAGGCCCGGAAATAAGGAAGAATAAGTCGAATGTAAGAAGACCTAATAGAAGCTTCTGCTTCTAGAAGGATATTCCTCTAGATGGTTCTTTTGATAGAGATATTTAGTATAAATAGGAGTCGAGGGTATGAGAATTGTTTTCTTGGATATTATTGTAATAGAGTTATGCTTGACTGGAGGTTTCCCCCTCGAAGAGGCAAGTGAAAATTGCTCTCAGTAATCGAATTTCTCTGTCTAGTGTTATTCTATTATCATTTTAGTATTATTGTGGTGTTTTTCTAGTTATATTGTTGTTCATCTTCCATTTCTAGCATTTTATTTATGTTCTGCATACTTTTTATATCTGGAATATTACATTTTATTTATATGGAAAAAGGATGATAGAGCTGCCCTGGATTTTACAGTCTTAAGTTTAAGTGTAGGCATAGGTATGACCAAGATATGTTGAGGTTCTCGTGGACTCTATGGCGAGTAAGGGTCACCAAGTAGGAGCCAGATGTTATCCCTTATTTCTATGGATAACAAAGGAGATTATGTCTGGAGGCCTTCAGGTTGCAGATATGGAGTACCAAGAGATGGATGGCTGACAACGTCCACTTGCATAGAATGAGGCCCACTTCACCACCACAGATATCAAGTTCATCATTATGGTATCCACCACATCATATTGTTTCCAAAATATGATGGGTCTTGCTCCATGAGGTACAATTCAGGTATTGTGGTAAGTGTCACTTTAATATTTCAGGCATTTGAGTATGTTGCATTTTAAGCTACTTTTGATTATAGAACATTTTATTGGAAGTTATGCTCTTTTCCATATTTAACCTTGGTGGTTGACATTGCACCCTAGTAAGTGGTCACCATTAGGGATGAGTTTTCCACTGGGAGGTCACTATGACAAGTCATTGTGCCACTCCCAATCATACTTATCAGTTTTCATCACATCACCCCTTGTTCATCTCCTTATCTTTTTTGATTTTCGGGTGCATTGACCCAAGAAGGGATTGTACCTCATTTCATGGGAATAAGGGGCTGAAGGCCCAGAGGTTTGTAGCTAGAAGAAGATAAAATCCAATAATAAACCTTCTATATGCTCACCCAGGGATCACGAGGACAATAGAATGTCTCTCATAAGAAACTGATGGGACCCATGAAAAATAACAATATAAAAATTCCAACCAAGGTAGAGAATATGTGGGAAATGTTTTTCATTCTTAGGTAGAAGTCCCACACATTGTCTTCAACTTGGGGAAGCAAAATGTGACCAAGTTAGAGTCAAGGTGGGAAATTGTTTTCATGCTTAGGTAGAAGCCCCACCTTGGCTTCAACCTAGAAACATCTTTAAAAACAAAAGGAAATAAATGGTCTTCTAAAAAGGATGCATTGAAAATGAAGGTACAACACACCCTATACAAAGGCGCCCATAAATGAGACAATACAAACCCTTATATGTCATGAACCCCATGCCCAAAAATTTTAACCCCCATCCACTTAATTTTCTCCACATAAATTAGAGATGTTTCCACCTAAGTCGAAACACTCCTTCACTCAAGGAATGATTCACCCAATAGGTCACTTTTTCAACCCTCCCATACCTAAACTTGGCATATTGCATAGGGTCTTTGAGCACCTGTTTAATTTGATGAGGTATTTTTTGATGTACATCCTTGAATGGATCTTATATTAAATGTGATTTTACTTTCCATGATTATTTGACTTGACATCCTTGTAGGGCGCACTTGTCTTTCTTTGCAAAACCTTGAGTGGTGGGCAGTTTGGAGGAACAAGCCTAGCTTGGGCCTTCATTGGGGAAAGAATCACATAGGTTGGATGCCATGGACCGCATACTAGGTAATGAATGTATCCTTTGGAAGCATGAGAGGACACCTTGGACAGTGACACCTAGCCTTTTTCCAGCCCAACGCCCTTCTTGGGAGCTCTTATACCATGTTTCTAGGCTTGATGTCTTTCTTGGGGCTAGGGCATGTGGTGGTGAAGATGGAAACTTGGCAGGTTTTGATGGAATACCCCTTGCATGGAGGAGGAGACTCTTTTATTGAAGACGCATGGCCTTTAGAGGCCTAGAGATACCTTCTCCAACCCCAACGACTTCCTAGATGTGCCAAAATGTCACCCCTCTAGGGGATGACGTCGTGTTTTAGGGTTTTTCTTATGTGAAAATTAAATTTAAAGTTGTAAAGGGGAAAATTAAAGGGAAATGTCTCCGTTATTTTTTGGTTTACCCTTGTTAAGTGGAAAAACATTATTTTAGAATTTTTGTATAAACAAGAATCATTTCATTTCATTTTAGAACATAGCTCTCCCAATTTGGAGAAGGATACTTGGCTGAAATTTGTGTAGTCTTTGGGAAATTTGGATCTCTCTCTCTCTTATGAAAATGTCTTTTGGTGAATTCTCTTTGTGTATTGTGGATATAAGGTGGTGCACACCTCTTGGAGACTTCTTCTATTTCTTATGAATGGACATTTTTTGGGGTACTAGGGTTTTATATTGCATCTCTCTTTGAATTGGTGAGAAAAATCTGCAATTTGTTAGTTATTCTTACTTGTTTCATAGTGTTATTTGTTGAAACCCTAGGAGGATTATAAGTTCATACACCCTCCATCAATATTCATCTCATTTTCTAGTTGATAAGTCATTTTTGGACAAGGTTGCTAGGAGGAATACAAGGGTGTACACCCTCCTAGATTTACCTAAGTTTTATTTGCATTCCCAAGGGAGTAAAAGGGATTACACCCCAAGGGATATTGTGGATCTAAATATTACATCCAAGAATCCATTTACCCAATTTTTTAAAGGCACTAATATGATATTTTCATTGGAGAAATAAAATTCCTTGCATTGGGTAACGTGATTTTACAAGATTTTCAAATTGTTTGAAGTGGAACCAATTCTATGATCTAATAACTTGCTTGAGCAACTAGGGAATATTATTTTTCCAAGGATATATTATTGTTTTCATAACTTAAATCTACAACCATTAGGGTTGCATCAAACTACTCTATATCTTTGAATTTAACTTGCATTTCAACCGTGGAAATTTGCTAGTAAGCCATTATTATCATTTTACTGCTAATTGGTGAACTTTTGGTTGGATTACTTGTTCTCGTGGTTGAAACTTCCTTTTGTAGAAAATATTTTATACGGCCACTTGGATATTAAAAACATACTTTGAAAACTTCATACAACATCCCTCTAATACCACTTAAGTTTGTGCTAAAGTATTGGGAACTAATCTACTTGTTTTATGATTCATTTCTCAATAAATATTTAATGCTTTGAGTGGTTAAATATGTAGTAATTAGATTTATTCCTTTATGATATATACTCTTTTTTAATTTTGTAGTTTGGTACAGCAAGATCAACTTTCTTGTCCACTTAATCTTTGAGCTTGTGTACTTGTCTCTTCTTGTTTCTCAGGTAGGTACAACAATATTCTACGGGTACTCAAGAACTTGGAAACCATTAACCACCCATGAGACTTGTTTCCAAGCCATGTTAAACTTAGTAGTTTGACCTATAGGGCTATCACTTCCATAACACTAATTTCCATCTCATTTCCCCCTAGGGTCACCCGGGATTCCCCCCTTTTGTAGGATTTCTCCTTCACTAAAGCGAGGGGAGAGTTTATCTAATGTGACAGTGGGTATACTCTCCCACAATTATCACCATCTATTGGATTAGTTCAAGGTTCTCCCAACCTACAGTTTGTGTGATAACAAGCCCACTCCTGAATTTTCTCAGTTGGTGCAAAAATTTGTCCCTAGAGTTGCACAACATTATTATCTTCTGGGGATTTCATCATGCCCAAATTCCCATGGTATCCAACCATTGCTTCAATTTTCATGGCATGTTCTAATAATTTTCCCAAAGTGGCTAGTATTTTTTGGATTAATGGAATCTGATTCAAAGGAAAAAGCCCTTGAATAAACCATTCACACTGATGATTTTCGTGAATAGGGTTTTCTAGCTTCCCAATTGTATCTTTGAATCATTGGTTGTACTCCTAAGAAGACTCCATATATATTTTCTTGATCTCCCGCAGCTCAGAGAGGGCTTGTTGTTCAGATTGAGGTAGGTGAAACTCTGCAATAAATCTCTATTTGACCTGAGAAAGATTAAGGTATTTTCCCAAGGGAGTCCCTTGGGGATTCCCGGGCTCAATGGAATCCATGTACGATTTTAATGCTCTACTTTTCAATGTGGTCTGGAATTTGACTATTTCATTGGCATCTAGAGTTCTGTGGGACCTCCAGATAGACTCACATAAGAACCAATGTTTCTCAACATCTTCATCCCCTTTTCCCAAACATTATGGGTATCGGGTGAGTGATCCTGCATGTTGAGTTCCCATCGGAGAACTAGGGGATCCTATTAATATATATCTTGATGGCCCTAGCTATATTAGAGTTGAAGAACTTTCTCCACTTCCACTACTACTATCATTCGAACCTATTGTATTATAACTGTGAGAAACAATAGAAGTTATTGCAAGATTCGGTGTAGAATTTACCATATTTGTAGAAGGCATTGAGGGAGGGGATGATCCAAGGCTAGTTCCTTTTCTTTTGGAATGGAATTATTTTTCTGGAGGGGATCACTTAGTTGTGAAACACTGTACCATTTCCTTGACGAGACTGAACATCTTCAGATGTAGCAAGACCTGAGTCTCCCACAGCTCCTTCAAGGGTTATGACTAAGTCTTGTTCTCCTAAAATTGTGTTGATCCTAACTCCCTCGTCTATCCTAACTCCTTCTCATCTACTTCCTTCAGAAATTTCAACTTTCTCCCAAAATATTTCCTTCAACCAACGACTGGCTAGTCTTCCACATATCTGCAACTCCCACAACTTCTCTAGTTCTTTCCTATGGTTGACCTCTAGGTCAATCATCTTCCACAAATGATCTGACCTCTTTATC
>ML788468.1:1118937-1144804 GCA_009831015.1 Picea engelmannii
GCCATCCTGAGCTTGATAGGAGAGTAAATCAGTCTAGGTTTTCCCATCAGTTCCCAAGTTTGCTTTGTCATCAGATTGACTTTTGATCCCAAGTCGAGGACCACATAGTCCACATCATAGTCTCCAATCTGAGCACTAAGGTGGAATTCCTTGTTTGTCCTTCTCTTTCTAGATACCTGATGTACTGCTTTATTCAACAAAGGATCGACCCTTCCTATCTCATACTGTCTCATCAAGTATTGGAGCTCTTGTATAGCTCTTTCATTCTTAATCAAATTAATGCAAGTACATAAGAATTCCATAAGCCTTCTTACCTATTTTCCTTTCCTAGTAGACTAATCAAATGCCAGTGGCATTCCACATTCCCTTACTTCTGGTTGTGCCTTAGATGAAGAAGCTTGTCCTTCTACAAATTACTTCCTTGCTTCCTCAAAAGTATGTATCTCTCTCCTTATATCAAACAATTGTGCCTTCTCTGCAAATTTTTTGATTCCTGATCCTTCTGCATTCTTTCCTAGAGTCACTATGTCTTCTCCTATAAAAATTCCTCCTCCAGTAATAACAACAACTTTGGGGTATTCATTGTGAGGTTCTGCTGATATTAATTGTACTTGTTGGTTTCCTCCTCGTCTCTCCTAGAGTTTGGAAAAAATTATTGGACAATCTTCGATGACATGATCAAACGTGTTACAGTAGTTGTAAGTGGTACAAGGTTTCTGAAAATCCCTTGCCAATTTTCATGGTTGTGTGCAGTTATAACAAATGATATGTCCTCTACCTCGACCCATGCCTCCACCTCATCCTCTTCCTTTCAATCCACCACGAGGGTTGAAGTTTCCTATTCCTAGGGAGTTGAACCACGCATTATTTCCTTCTTGTTGTTTTTCTCCTTGAATTCTATATGTGCCCCTTGATCTTTCATGCATGAGATCATAATCCCTACAATCCTTCTCATCATGTCCCACGGACATTCATAATGTGAAGTAAATATTGGTAGGTGTCTGGACATAGTTTTTCATATAATAACATTCACCAAGGTGATGTCTCGTTCTACATACCTTGCACCAGGGTACAATAGCCTGCTTCAAAGGACTAGGTGCTTCAGAGGCCAAGTATTCATGAAATAGGGGGCAATTCTCTTTGTCATGGCCCTCTGATTTACATCTGATACACCAGATATCTTCTCTTTTCTCTTTTCTCTTTTCTCTTTTCCTTTGTCTTTCTTCATATCTTCGACCTGTAAATATAAACTGGTTAACTGATTCAATATTTGAATCATACCTAGGTTGGCTTCTCCTACAAGGGTTGCTTCTAGTTTCATAGCGATCTCCAATGCCTCAGCCTGTGAAGCAACCTTATGTTGCATTAGAGGGACTCTGATATGTGGTAAGAGAGCATCAATGAACCATTCTTTATTTTGTTCGTCTGGAATCTGAAAACTCAACCAACCTGTCAGAGTCTTAAACCTCTAATCAAACTCCCAAACAAGTTCAGTGACCTTCTATTTGATCTCTTTCAGCTCTGTAATGCATTGTGAATCTCTCTTAGGTTCTTTAATTCTTCACTCAATGCAGTCTTGATAGTATTCAGCATTTTAGGTTATCCAGGTCCTTAAACAAACTTCATGTACCAGTTCAGAGTGTGATCCCTCAAGGTGGTACTAAACTAGGTTCTCTTAACAGCTTCATCGATGACTTTCTTGATACTCCATACAACTTCACATAAGAACCAGTGTTGATCGGGATCTTCAGATCCATCGCCCATAAAGATCGGTAACCTCATTTCATCTGCCATAGATATTCCTTGGCTTCTTGACTAAGTATGCACTAAACTGCTTGTAACAGTAATGATTTCTCCGACTACTCTGATTACTCTGGTTACTTAATTCTTCTAACAATAGGAGGAGTGATATTACTTACTTCGACAGTAGGCCCAGTTCCTGAAGTTTTTGGTTCTCTTCGGTGAATTTCTTTGGTCTGTACTTCCTCTATTCTTGTGGATTCTGAATGTTCTTCGTCTGTTAGATCTGCTTCTTCTCCGCTATAGAATCCCTCATCTCCATAGTTTTTCTTAAATAGGTTCGCAAGAGGAACCTCTCTGAACGGTCTCCCACTACGCGTGTGTCCAACCTCTAGGTCATTATCATTGTTTGAATTCTTGAACAATAGCTTCATTGTATCTTCATGATATTCGTCTCATGCAATAGCATATTAATCCTCATCTTTAAAAAGTGTAGGAACTTTCCTCTAGGGACCTTAAAGATATACCTCTCTGCTTGGCTATATGATTCAAATCTATCAATGGAAAACTCAGTAATGTACCCTCCAATAGTGCTATCAAACTAGAAATCCATGGCCCTAGACACAATGCTATCAACTCTCTAGACCTTCTTGATCAATGTTGTTGTCCAAACCACAGGTGGTCTATAAGTGATCTCAAACTGGGTATCTCCTAATCTGGCTAACCACTCATATAACTCTTTATGAATTCCTCCAAATAAAATCTCGTGTATGTCGATGAAGATGTACCTTCCCAACCAGTCTTCTATACTAATGCTAGGATTCTTGTTCTAGGATTCAATGAAGTCCTTCTCTTGTTCTTCTATCCACTTCTGAATTTTTGTCTTCGATGGGAACCACCTTGACATTCCCTCAAAAATATCCTAGTCAGGGAAATGGAACCATTTTTTGGCACAGGGGCAGACCCAGGGTTCAACTCTAGTAGCGCACCAACAAGCCCTAACTACTGGCCTTTTCGGCAACACCTGCAAAGTAGATGCAATCTCACCTGAAGTAGCAATAGGGGGTTGCAGGACACAAGTGTCTACAACCAGAGGAAATTCAAATTGGATCCAAGACAACAACACATATCAATCTAGTATTTATCTCACTTAAGCCTAATTCGCAAGTTATATCTTAGATCTTACACAACAATGCAATAACAATATAACAAATAGAAAATAACACGGCATCAATCACACATAACAACAAGATATACATGGTTCACCCTCTCCCTAGGGCTACATCCACAGAACCGTGTTTCTTGATATATTATATGAAAACATACAGTTCTATCTACACTCTTAGCTTGCAAATCTCTCTCTTTCTCTCTTCTTCTCTCCCCTCCCTGCGCACCCACCTGCAGGGTTGATCTTCACACCCAACTGAAGATTTTACAATACAAGAATGCTCTCATAGCATAATACTTCTCTTACGCAACAACATTAATCAATCAACATCAAGAACACAATCCAACATCAAACTCTCTTAGAACCAACCCTCCCAAGTCTTCTAGACCTTTATTTATACATTGCATAACAAAGTCTAGGTGTCAAAACCCTAGATCCAAAACCCTAGGTCAAAAACCCTAGGTTAACTTGACCCATGCTTTAAGGGCTTCGCGAGCCTGTCTTTCCTTCTTTTCTGCAAGGTGCTCCAAAGTACTCATTAATGTCTTCTTCCGCTTGTTGAGTTGTTTATGATCCATATTTCTTAATTCTTTGTCTTCCTCGGTCTTCTCTTCCAACAATTATCTTTTCCTTCTTTTGTTCCTTCTTTTCTGCTTCTTTGACCACTTCGACCCATCCTCAGTTTATATGTCTTTCACGCAGTTCATACTTCTCCTTTCTTCCTTAATCTTCGCTTCCTTTCATATCCAAGGGCCAACACTCCCCAGAATTTTTCCTCACAGGAACCAAATTCACTACCCATGCAGAGTGTCTAACATGGAAGATAATTTTGGCATCTAACAGTTTCTTTAACTCCTGACACATGAGAGGCTCCAGGGATGGGTGGTACTTCCAGAGCTTTTGTTGGAAGGTTTTTACTTCAGGTTTTAAAGGGATATTGTGTTGAATGATATGGGTATCATAATTTTTTATATCTCGATAGGACCACGCTAAGACATCTTGATATTGTCTAAAAACTTTGAGATAGGCCTTCCTTTCCTCTTTGGATATTGTCTTGCTAAGGTTTACATTTTTTGGGTTTTCCAGGGTCTGATATTTATAGTTTCATGCATGGGACAGGAACTACCAGTCTTCGCATTTTTTTACCCCTTAAATCGTTCCTTTAGGTCAAAAAGATTTTCTAAATTAGATATCCCCTTCAGTATCATGTGAGACTTCAATTTATCAGTCGGTTGATCTATATGAAGGTCGGTTTCCATTGATTGTTCCTGGAATACTTCATCGTCAATAGCCAAGTCTTTTAAATTATCTTGGTTAGTCAAAAAAATTATGATCTGTTCATCTCCCTCAAAGACCTTCCAACTAGAAATATTGTTGGGCACCAATGGTTTGTAGAGAAATTCCACAGTAAACTAGGAGGCTCCATAATCTTCTAGAGGTCATAGCCTTGAAGAAGCGGTGGCCTAGGAATCCGAAAGAATGTTATTTTCTCTGGGAATCACCATAATGTTGAAAGATTCAAAGTGATCTATTAGCCTATGTATTTCCTGTTCGTAATTATTCAGGTGTAGAGAATTGAAACGTATAGTGTTCCTCACTTGTCTAAAGATGATTTCAGAATCTCCAAAAACCTTCAATTATTTGGCGTTTAAGTCTATGGATTTCTTTAGCCCATGTACTAGAGCTTCATACTCGGTGGTTTTTTTTGTGCATTTAAACTATATTCTGCGGGACAGAAAATATCATTTACCTTTCATATCAATGAGGATGCACCCTGCCTCAGACCCTTCTTACAATTTAGAGCCTTCGAAGCATAAGGTCCAAACTTGTGGGAGAAATCTAGCAACTTCTTCTTTCCTATCACTTTCCTCTTTTCCTCCTGTTAGTTTTGTGATTTCTAATGCAGATTCTTGGCAGAAGAGGGATTCCCCTGCCATCATTGAAAATTCCTCTCGAAAAATCATTTTGAAGTTTTGAATAAGAGGTACATCAAATGAGAGAGGGGAGAAGTTCCCGAAGTAGGAATCACGGGAATAATTGCCTAGCATAAGAAAATCTACCGACAAGGGTTCATTTAGGGTTTCTAAGTCAATGACAATATTTTTTATATATATTTCCCTATCAATTTTGATCATATTTGTGTGCCCTTTTAATGGCAGCCAGAGGTGAGTCCGGTCTGTACTAAAGTATATGTTTAACTTCTCAAACCAATCTTGGCTTAATAATAACCCATAAGCTTCTAGGATATCTACTGCAATGATGTCAATCACCTACACAAATTTAGGATGTGTCTCTATTCTAATCATTACATCTTTGAGTTCTCCCATGAACTTCCCCTGGGTTCTGTCAAGTTGTATTACATGTGTGTCACTTTTGAGAGGGACTGCGTTTAGTTTTTTGCAAATAGACAGTGGCATAAAATTAGAGGATGCTCCTGAATCGACCAAACAGTTATGGAGGTTTTTGTTGAAGACCTCTAATGTTGAAAGGAACGGTAGGACAAAAACATTTCCCTTCTTATCTTCAGATCAGGTGTTCACAGTTGGTTTATTTCCTAGATCTGTGGGAGTTATATTTCTTCCCTGATCAGTGCTTGTCGTAGAATATTCTATCGATTTAAAAGCTTGTAACATGAAGTCCTTTTGCTGAGGGATTCTACATATGTCCATAACTGATATATTAGCCTTCAACTTCTTCAAATCTTCAACTATGTTGTAATCCATCTTGGGCAATTCTCATGTATGGATGTTTATAGGGTTTCTTCGGGGAGAAAAAGGTGTTTTCGGGTGATCGGGAGTTGGTCTCCCTCCTGAAATTTGGGTCGTAGTAACTTCGTTTGAGACAGGTTGACCCCTACTTCGTGTTTTCACAACCAAGACTTCTGCACGTGGTTTTTGAACCTCAAACAAGTCATCAGAAGCATAACTAGGTCAAGATCCCATATCAACATGGATGTTTCTTATTGTGGAGAAATTTCTTCCTGATCGACAATATTCATACTAAAGCCGCTTGATTGTTCGGTCAGGGAAACTTCATCTAGAAACCAGTTGGCCATCAAATTCATGGTGTGCACCCACTAAGGGCAGTCTCTTTCAGAGTGATTCTCTTGATGATAAGTGAAGAAAGAGATGGATGCTAGATTTCCCAAATCAATGTTTAGGTTGCCTGGGGGAGGTTCAATTGCTTTGAATGGTGGTGTTTTCTCTCGACCAAGTTTTGGGAGAACATTGGTCATGTTTGACCATTTTTGGGACTTCGACAGGATGATCAAAGACGGAGTGCCCAAGCAAAGAGAAGATCGGGATATCTCGCCCTTTTTGTGATATTTTTAAGTTTTAGGGTTTATGTAATGGGTATGGGATGTCGACCCATGGGACTTACCCATGTTTAGGCCCTTTTTGTAATGTATAAATAAGTATCTAGGTGATGTAAGAAATATTTGATGGCTAGTGCTAATGTTAGTTATGTGCAAGAATATGTGTTATGGATTACAGAGCTAAGTGAAAACATTTTGTAAGTGCTTTGTGCACAGACTGTGTAAGGCTTTGTGCTTTGATCTAACTCGGTGAAGGAGGATCTGGCGAGGTGCACACATATCTCATGTCCTATGAGGAGTTGGATTTATAGCTTGGTGTTGGTAAGGAGATTGAAGAGACTAATAAAGAAGAAGAAGAGTTGGTGGACGTAGCCCCACACTGGGGTGAACCACGTATATCATGTGTCGATGTGCTTTGTGCTATGTTGTTTATGTTGTTTATGTATTTAATTTCTTAATCCATTTATGATTAATTCTTTATGTATGAATGAATTCTATATATACTCTAATTCCATGTGTTATTGGTTAGATATACTTAGATATTGGATAATGTTGTGTTGCTCTGTAACAAGGGTTTGACCTGTGATGTGAACAAGGGTTAAAATACCAATGAATGTTAATTGCTATGTTCTTTGTTAAGTATTGTGATCACATATCTGTGTCCCAGCTAGGTTGTAAACACTTGAGTCCTGCAACCCCCCCTACCTCTACCTCGGGTGAGACTTCATCTACTTCGCAGGTGTTGCTGAAAGGGTCGATAGTTAGGGTTTTGTTGGTGCATTGTTGAAGCGTTGAACCCTGGGTCTGCCCCTGTGCCAACAGGTGGATTCCTTTTAAATAAAGTCTTATATGGTCTCTGGACTTGGTTTCCCTCCCTTGCACTTCTCTTCATGTCTATGATTTTGTTTTGATAGATTTTTTACCATGCATTGAAGGTCCTCTATGTCCCCACTTCCCTTTTCAAGAGTTTGTTCTATTTGTTTCCCTGGGGGTATAGTAAGAAATAGCCCTCTCCTTGGAGGAGGTTGAACTTATTTATTAACTAAGGAAACATGGCCTTCTATACATCCCTTCATTTGGAACTATATCGTTTTGGATTCTTCAAAATTATCAGCTAGGGTTAGTTTGGCAGCCCTCTTCACAAACATGGAAATAGAAGCTGGGAGAGCATTAGTGTATACTTTGATTTGTAGCTCCTGAGTAGGCTTAGCCTCGGGATGGAATTTGTTTAAGATGGTGGGAAATATTTGATTAAATTCTTTGACCCTTTCCTTCGAACTCATGGTGGCGGCGAACAACTCGTCCATCAATGCTCCTATAGTAGTTTCTTCTGCAAATTTATCTAGAAAGTCTTTTTCAAACTTTATCCAACTTGTTATGGATCCTATGGGTAAGCTAAAATACCACGTGGAGGATGAATTTTTGAAAGTATAGGGGAATATCCTACAAACTACATCTTCATGTTGGACATTCATTAGTCTGATAACTAGTATGAATTTATTGATATGGTCTTCAGGAAATCCTGAGGTTTCAGGGTCAAATTTAGGAAGTAATTTCTCTGGGTGTCGGGGAAGGTTACGTACTCATCCTGGGATGGCCAAAGCATATCTGGCCAACCAAGGTTGATTGTTCTGGGGTGGATTTCCCCTTTCTTCAGCATGGTCATTGTTATCTTCCACGTCTTCAAATCCTGAGTTAAACCGTTCTTCTTCTAAAAATTTTTGGGCTAGGAGAAGTTACCAGCCGATGTTTCAGTAATTACATTGAGAGAATGTTCGATTTTGGTGAGGGAGAAATCTATTAGGTCTTCTACCATGTGCACGAAAACCTGGTCCGAGGATTCGACCACTGGTTTTCTTTTTTTTTTTCTTAGAGGAAGTAATGGAGCTAAGGGCAACTCGCCAATCTATCAAGTGTATTCTCTTGTGATTATTCTGAATTGATTGAATTCCTCATGAGGAAGAGTGTAAGGTATATCAGGTAACAGGATTTCCTCCTCATGCTGGGGTGAGTCGCTCATTTCTGGAGTACTCGGTGTGTGTGGGTTGTATGGGAATGACTATCCATGCATGTGGGTTGTTTTAAATCTATAGGTTGTCTAAAATATTATGTGAAATATGTATTCATACATTCATTCTTCACACCCTCCTTCTAGGACAAATTTTGTTGAGGGGTCCTACATCCCTTGAACTCAACAGTAGGAACCAAACCAACCACCGAGGCCCAATTAGACTCTTCAGCATTTAATAGTGGAATGGTTCTCCAAATCTTGTGATCCGACCAAAATAATTGATGGGCTTTACGTTTTCTTGTGAAGGTTTTTCTCATTTGGTTCAGAAGTTCCCTTTTTTGTATTATTTCTTAGGTAGGACTGATATAAGGTAAATTCGGTGTAAAACAACCAAGTGACAAAGTGGGAAGAAACTTAACTAATGGAGAAGATGTTGAGCTTAGGATAACCCTTTACTCTAGCATGCAAATAGTGATCGTCTACCACGGGCCTAGTATTAATACGTTAACCATGCAGTTATTCCAATTACTGACTGGGATATGATTTATTAGAAGAAAACATGCATGCGATAAACGATGGAAAGAAAAATAATTCACTTAACTCTAATCATCAATCACATAATAACACAATGATTTGTCTTCATCATTAAAGAAATAACTATAAAACATTGCATCAGATAACTTATCAATAGATTTAGTAGCTCTTACTCGTTACAACATCCATTCATGAGATGAAATAAGAAATAATTCTTCTCCACATCCAATCATACATGCATTTGATGAAAACACAAACTTGTCTTTGGTCCCAAAAAGGACTTCTCAATTAAAGGAAGCTCCCAAATAGTTCTTAACAAAACCAAAAATGAGGGTCTTTGCAGCAACCATCGACCTTTTCTAATAGGTCAACCCTCCTATTTATAACATACTATTAACTAAAAATAACTACTAAAGTGCAACGAAGTAAAACAAAACTCACCACATGGCGCTTTCTTCTATCATTTCTACTAAGAGTCATCTCATGATATCACTTAAGTGGGTGACTCTTCTTGTACTCCGACCACTTGATGAATAGATCCTCGCAGGTGTTGGCATATGGGAATCTATATTGTTCCATTAGGGCCAAGCGAATCTCTCTTATCTCTACCTCTTATGCCCGATACTTGACTATACTGGCACTTAATTGTTGCAACATAGCCCAAGCTTTGATCAGGTGCTCCATAAACTATTGCACCTGACCTAGAATTGTATCTTTCACCTTTTCTATCTCCCCGACCCATGATGAGTCTTGCTCAGCGTGCGATTTGACTATGTCACGCAAGTCGACAAAGTCATCGGGTGTACCAAACTCAGGGATTCCGATATCTTTCATCACCCAGTTGATTTTTATTCAGCTTTTCTCTCACTTGGCCAATTTCTCCTGGATTTGTCGATGAGGTTCCAGAGGCATTTTAACCCAATACTCGGTCTATTTCCTTATGCGGTCGATGTTTCTTTCCCTTAGCACCCGGAACTCGTGCTCTTCAGCGTCTCGGCCTTTTTTCACCGCGCTGATATAGTCGATTATTTTCATGGCTTGATGTGCTTTCACGTACCACCTTTCCATATCTTTGCACGTGGAAAGATCCATGAGGGTGTCTTCTTGCAGCTCATCTATCCTTGTAGTGAATAGGTTTTGTTCATCTGTAAATTTCTTGTAAGCCTCCTTGAGTTCCCTCCTTAGGTACACCGCGACATGTGTGGTATCCTGGTAATATTTCACCAAGTGGTGCAAATGTTCCAATTCCTTTAAAGCAGCATCCAGCTACTCTTCATCCCTTTTATCCCTGTCTAGGGTGGCATATTTGATTACCATCCCTGCGTTGATAAGTTCGAACGTCTTAGCATGCTCTGTTTTGATAAGGTTGTCCTCTGTAATGATGAGGATGGAGTGATATAAAGTGATTCTCCTCTTCTTGGTGGTTCTCTAGATGATATCTTTCCTTTTCTGATCATATGTGATGGCATGTATGTTGGCTACTTCGTACACAGATTCGAGGATTTTCTGATCTCGCCAGGTGAGTGTATTCCCATACTCCCGATGGTATATACTTGTTCAAGACTAGGTTCTTGAACTTCCTCCCTGTTTTTTGAAGACCTGACTTTTGTTTGTCATTCATCGGGGAGTTGAGCACCGATCAAAATTGAGGCATCAGGGGTAGGCTCAGTACTTACTTGATCTTCGGTAGTTGGGACATTCCTATTGTTGAGATTCTTCCTTTGGTTCATCCGACCCTGGCTCATCCTTTAGACTATTCTCTTGGGTCTCCAGTGCATTGGGAAGCTTAATGTCTAAGACACTCTCGACTTCTTGTTCGTTCTACGAAACCCCCTAAAATTAAGCGTTGAGAACTGGGGAACATGTCTTCTCTGACTCCTTTTCCTCTTTGATATGTATAGGGATCACAAGAGATACCTCTGGGATCTCATCATCATCAGATATTTTTATCAGTTCGCTTAAGGTATTTTGCGCACTTGCTCTTCCTAATGTTCTGACTGTCTCTGGCTGAGCCAAAACACCTGTCAGTGATCCGGTCGATGGCGTTGTGAATTCAAGGTCATCTACATAGTAATTTCATCAATATCTATGAATTCAAGGTCACTTGGGCCCTCCTAGCTTTCATCTGGGTTGTTGATAGGGAGCCTTGTCATACCTATGAGATCTGGGCCATCTTCCATCCAATAAATTATCCGTTGCGCCTATTTTATCTTGAGTAATTCCCTCTTCCATGCGTACAGAGCCATGGGGAAACCTCTTTCCTGTACCAGGGCCACCAAGGGGTCTTATGTTGCTTCTACTGCTTTGGCTCATAGAATTTCTTCTCTGGCCCTAAGGCCCCCCTGAGTCAATTTTTCTAGGATCATCGCATGTTCATCTAGGCTCATGGATTTGAACCTGGTAATTTTGGGATCGACCATCCTTGCCACCACTTTGTCCCAATCCTGGGAATTTTCTGTGAAGACTTCATCTTCAAACTTGTCGTGGGCGTATGGCCAGCAGGATGACACTTGCGAGGCATGCTTCAAGACTAGACCCTTTGGGTCATGTTTGTGGAATCGAACGGTCTGGAATCTGAACTCCAATTGGCTCAATCCTTCTTGCTTGGCCTGAGCAGTTTCCTTCACCATGTAGAAGCCTACATGGAACCTATAAGGTATGAATGCCCTTTTCTTATCTTTGACCAAAGTGGCATTGTATCCTTGCAGGATGGTTTGGTAGCATATCTCCCCCACTACAAGTCGGTCGGGGACATGCATAGGTAAAATATGTGGTGCTCTGGTGGCCTTGAAAACCCTGATTTAGGTATCGCACTCATCCATATACCAGTGACCAACCTTTGATATCATATTTTTGGTCGTAACCGACAGTCTGATGCATTCTTTCTTGAAAAGAATAAAATAAATGTGTGCGATGAATTCATCGCAGATGAGGAAGTAGCATTTTTTGTACATGTTCTCCCATAAAATTCTAAAATATACGTGGATTAGGATTTTTGCGACGTGTCATCTCAGATTCATGAAAGCGAAAATGTGTATGGCACACATAACATCTAGTAAATATGAAGCCATGTAGAAGGCTGGAGTCTCTCCTTCTTTTGGTGTCTGGGCCTATTGTATGTAGATGCTCAACTACTTTGAAATGATAGCTCCCCAGTTGAAACTGCTCCTGGAAATGGCCACTATGTAAGCTAGAGGCATCCATGCCTCCAAAAACTAGAGAAATATTTCTCCCTATACAACCAATAGATGAGAGCCATCAGGTAGATGTAGGGCTCCCTTAATTTGGTCGTCTGGTACCAGTCGGAGGTTCGATTGGTGTATTTTTTGTCTTCTCTCCACCATGAGGCCATCACATGGCTGGTGTCGTGGTGCTCGTATAATTTTATGACAAAATAAGTATTAATTCGCTCCTATGGGTCTCTAAGCTTGTAATACTTCTGGACCTCCACTGGAAGGAAAACTCCAACACACTCGCCATTACCATCATTAATCAAACATTTTTGTGTACCCGTGTGGTCAATGAGCCACTTCGGGACTTCTATGTAGGGGAACACTGGAGTTCTTCTTTCTACCATGTGCAGGTACGATATTCAAATATTCAAAAAACCTTCATCATCAAGCGCTCTCACATCTAGGTCATTGTTCGAGACGTATTCCGAGAATTCTTCTCGGTTGATCTTCTTCAAGAGTTCCCCCCAACGTGGGAGTGTCGCTTTGGTCCCGGTGCTTGCCTTTGTGTTTCCAAAGGCTGAAGGTTGAGTGAAAACCTTCTTTGTGGATGTTTTACTAATTGGTTCTGGTCTTGGAGAAAATTCTAATTTTTTTGCGGCACCTGGAGAAGAGCCTTCTCCTACCTCTGGTTCTTTCAGCTTGGGCACCCTCGGCAATCGCCTGGTGGTTGGATTTCTTGGAGGCATTGTTCCTACAATCGAAATAAAATATTTTAGAGACGGTGTATAGAGAAACACTAGATAAGATATATATATAAAGTGTAAGCATGAAAAAATCCACAAACTAGTACATACCTATAAAGCTTGTTAAACCTAGTTATTTGTTACTCATGAGATCTCTGCAGCTTTCAAATCGCTCATTTCGCTTCTCCGGATTCTCTGAAACTCCTCTACGCGTAGAATGGTTTCGTATACAATGGATCAAGAGAATTCAAACCGAGGAAGAACTTACCTTGTCGTAACAACCATTTAATTTGGGTGATGAGTGAAATTCAAACAAATCTGTCGCCGAATCTCTGCAATTTAAATTCATCATGGGTTGATGGCGGAGGCGCGGAGGGTGATGTTTTCTATCGGTAATTTCAAATGGTTTTTTTGATTCCCACACGAAGTAGCAACTAATGTGAGATTTGGAATTAATTAGTCCCTTAAACGCTCCAAATATAAATGTATCTAGCGCTAAAACGTCCCATCATGTCGCTTTATTAATAGGAAAATCATGGATCAACAATGGGTTATGGACGTTTTCGTTGATATCCTTCTATGAAAAACCTCCGACGCTGATCGATTTCATTGTATGGTGTTGACATGGAAAAATTGGATGGGAGGTGTGACTTGGATTTAGGGGACTAAGAATAACTCGAGGTAAAATTGGGTCATACATTTCTCCAATATGGAAAAGACACATTGTGGTGAAGATTGGTGACTTAATTCGCGAGTATCAGTTAGAGTCGGGACTTTCTTCAAGTTGTGTGTTTCAAACTAAAACAAGGATCGTCGATGAGGAAAAGGTATCCGGGGTCGGCGATCGGGGATAAACCTATCGCATGTTTTTCTTTGGATTATCTTCTTCGAAAACTCCCAATGTCGAAACACTTCGGGAATCGGTGATCGGGAAAAACTCTTTAGCATGGTCGAAATGTTTGCCACGATTCGGTTTTCTATGATTTCGACAAGCGTGTCAGGTACCGGCTATCGGTGATATTGTTTCTTTATTCCTTAATGTTTACTCCCTTCACCTTGTATCGACATCGAAGGGGATCATCTATCTGCGATGTCCATAGGTGATACTTGTCGTGAAACAAAAGCTTCATTTCATCGATGCCGATGAATATCGACACTCGATGACTGAGGTTTTTCGAGTGATTCTTTTACACCTCTTAATTCCTTCCAATGTCAATTTTTGGAGCGCGTCGGGTGAAGTATTTTGGCTGTTTGATTCCTTATTTAAGTGTTAGGCCTCTTTGATTCATGGGGTTTTCATAAGTTAGAAAAACCTGAATAGCTAATGAGAGTTAAGAGAATAAGTAAGACAAAACATTTTCTCAAAAGGAAATTGAATTCAGACAGCGCAAAAAATCAAGTGGTACCCAAAAAGTGAAAAATTGACATAAGATTTTTAGGGTGTGTTGAGTGCTCAACAGTTTCTTGGCTTGGCCCTTACATTATCAAGAAGAATTCTGAGAAAGAAAAATACTACTTGAAATCCATGTGTTATCACTCTGTAATTTCTCGGTTGAAGAAGAAATTGACAGAGGTAACTGTTTCAACCGCTTGGAGTCTTGGATCTAGCCCTCCAAGACTCAGAGAGGGCTCTCTCTGTATGATTTAACTTGGTATGGAATAGGATAGATGTCAGGATATCTATGAAAGTATGGGGTTGGGGTTTTGGTTTTTAAATGGTTGGTTTGGGACAACAAGGAGGATCATTGGGAAAATGGGGTCAACAGGTCAAAACTGAGTGAATGAATGAATAACTAAGAACACTTGTAACTAGGCAAGGCAGCCATGACAGTGGATCTTAATATTTGTAAGATGGGAAAGAAGAATGGGTTAAGAATCATCTCAAATGCAGAGCAGCATTCATCTGAATTCTACATTAAATTTAAAAGAAATTGGCCATGATTGAAAGGTATGGACCAAGTCACTGTTATTGCATGGGGCTCTTATTGAAATTCTTTTATGCCCTCTTTTATTCTTTTTCTTTCTTTTTCTTTCTTTTTCTTTCTTTTTCTTTTCTTTTTCTTTTTTTCTCTTTTTCTTTTTTCTCTTTTTCTTTTTCTCTTTTTCTTTTTCTTTTCTCAAATTATTTGCAAAATGAAAAATCATTTGACAAACAAAAAACACTAAAGAGATAACATTCCAGTCACCAGTTGATCCTATAAATTATAGGGTGATAACACCTTGGACGGGAGAAAGATGTCATTACCAATAGATGGGTCTCTTCTCTGACCGTACATTCAAGGCACTTGACATCTTCAAGGCCTAGGCCCCAGGTAAGTAGGTATGTCATCTTGATTTATTGCATTTTCATTTTGATTGTTCATGGTATCTTAGTTTCATTTCATTTTTTTTTTCATTTTTCTCTACTTGCATATTTATTTCATCATATTACATATTTAGTTTAGAAATTTTTTTAAAACTGCAAAATTTTCTTTTCTAGATTAGTTTTTATTTTTGAGATTTTATGTTAGAGACCTAAACCCTCACGTAGGTAGAATAATATATTCCGATGTAATAAAGGTCAATATTAATAAGGCCTAGCAATAAGGAAGAATAAGTCGATTGTAAGAAGACCTAATAGAAGCTTCTACTTCTAGAAGGATATTCCTCTAGATGGTTCTTTTGATAGACATATTTAGTATAAATATGAGTCGAGGGTATGAGAATTGTTGTCTTGGATATTATTGTAATAGAGCTCTACTCAACTGGAGGTTTACCCCTCGAAGAGGCAAGTGAACATTGCTCTCAGTAATCGAAGTGTTCTTTCTGGTGTTATTATGTTATCATTTCAGTATTATTGTGGTATTGTTCTGGTTATATTGTTGCTCATCTGCCATATCTAGAATTTTATTTCTATTCTACATACTTTTTATATATGGAATATTACAAGTCGTATCAGAGCACTTTCCTCGACAGAAAATTGTGGGTAAATGTTTTTTAGGGTAGAGACGTATTCCAACATTTTTAAGCTACAGAGATCTGTCATTACACACATAAACTCGTGGTTGAGGGATTCATACATGCAAGAAATACAAGTGGTACTTAAGCACACATCTTTTGGCCACCCTTGTAACCCCTGTTGGTACCCCTTCGAGTGGTAGAACATCAGACAACACCTGTATACGGATCATCCTAGATTTCTTGAATCCTTCTTTAGATAAACTAATCGACCGCATGACTGCTATAGTGTCATCGAGAACAACACTCGGGAAGCTCTAGTACCTGGGTAGTCGGGTAGTACAGCTAAGGGAATAGTCTAGACTCCTTATTTGGTGCCCTGAGATATTGGGCTGAGTATTATTGTTGGACCCAGCATGTATATCAGAGAGCTATAGCACAGGGAAAACCCTTGTCTGTATAACCCTTGAATACCTAACCCTTGGGGATGGAAACAAAAAATAAAACAGACAAGATCTATTTTTGCGCAACTGTGTTTAAGTTTCCAAATCACTACACATTTCTTCCTGGTTAAGAATTTGGGTATTTCATCACTGCATTATTCTTCAAACCGGAGTATAACTCTGCAGGTGTAAAAAAAAAAACTAGAAATTTTTGCACCATTATTTGAGACCTATTCCATTGGATTTATCTCTTCGTCCTTATCGCATTCATACCTATCATTTTCCAGCAAAATTTTTGACCCCACCTGCCCCTCTTTGGTTCCCTCATCATAATGGTCCATACCCGTAGCCAAGACTTGGAAGCTCGCTTCAATACCTTGCAATATAATTTCATAGAGACCCAACAAGAAGTGAGATAGCTCAGTGCCAATATTTCCACCATCAATAATACCATGAATTCCTCCATCACCGCCTCAATCACGGAACTCAAAGAATACCTCAAACAAGACATGACTACCCATCTTTAATCTATCGCTTCGATGATCTACACCAAGATGCATATCCCTACAGATCCCCCTTTAGCTGACCCAGCTTTGCATACCAAAGATGAAACTTCCTCTCATTCCCATAATTTTCAGCCCCATCACTTTCAGTGTGACCTACGCCTTCCATGGGTGGATGTGAACAAATTTGATGGCTCAGATCCCATCGGTTGGGTAACTCAAATGGAACAATATTTCTCTTTGTAAGGCATTACAAATGACTTGGCCAAACTCCAATATGGTGTTCTCCATCTAGATCAAGAACGTTGGCAATGGTGGCAATGGAGAAAAACTGCCCGTCAAGGGTATGTTTCTTGGACACAAGTTTTAACAGAGCTTTATGAATGCTTTGACACTGACACAAGCCATTTAGGTCGTTTGACAAATTTGAAACAATCTGGCATAGTGGAAGACTTTATAGTTTCTTTTGAGCAACTATCTTTTCATACAGAGGGCATGTTCGATGCTTTTTTTCAGAGAATGTTTTATCAGTGGCCTCAAGGATGATATTCATGCCCATGTCCTCATGGCTCAGCCTCAGAGTTGGGTGGAGGGTACTAAATGAGCTAAGGAAGAACAACAGTTTGTCTCTACTCAAAACTAGAAACCCTCCTTTATTCCTCGCACTAAACCAATACATCCCACTCCTCCTTCTACTCCACTAAAGATCCAAAAATTGACCAGGGCCAAAATGGATGAACGCCAACTCAAAGGCCTTTGTTATAATTGTGATGACAAATATTTTCCGAGACACAAGTGTAAGGAAAAAAATATTTGTATGGCCATCTCGGAGGATGTTTCGGAAGAGGATGTTGAAGCTCCCCTTGTGTTTGATTCACCTTAACCCATCGACATTACCCCTCCCTTAGACCCTCTCGAAGTAGAACCAGTTATTTCCTTAAATGCTCTCATGGGCTTCTCTACTCCCCAAACCCTCAAACTAATTGGCTACATCAAGCATAGGAAGGTCATCATTCTTGTCGATAGCGGAAGCACCCATAATTTTATTCATCATAGCATTGCCCAAGAAACTAATTGCTATATCCATGCAATCAATAATTTCCAAATCATGATTGCCAATGGAGGTTCCATGAAATGTGGAGGGTGTTGTGAAAATGTGCATCTCCAAATTGGTGACTACCACCTAAAATATCATATGTTTTCTATCGACATGGGCGATTGTGACATTGTGTTGGGTGCAGACTCACTAAGGACTTTGGGTCTCATTCTCATGGATTTTAAGGAATTAGCCATGCAATTCGACCAGGAGGGCCAGTGATATAAGTTCCAAGGCATCATCATCGATTCCCATGAGATCATGAGTTCCCATCGCATGGAAAATCTGCTCAAAAAAGATCATTTGGGCGTTATTTCCCAACTCCATGCCATACAAGAAACTGAGACACCCTCTATGTTGTTGGACCTCTAATCTATCCTCTCTAAACATCAAGTGGTTTTTTCCACTCCCCAGGGACTCCCTCCTTCCCATGGTGTTCATGATCATTCAATTCCCCTTGTCCTAGGAAGCCTTCCTCCCAATATCCGTCCCTATCATCACCCCTTTTCTCAAAAAAATGAAATTGAGAAAATGGTTCAAGAACTGCTTAATGCAGGTGTTATCCACCCTAGTACGAGCCCATACTATTCTCCTGTGGTCATGGTCATGAAGAAATAATGATCTTGTCACATGTGTCCTGATTTCCGCACCCTCAACAAACTCACCATTAAAGACAAATTTCTCATTACTGTCATTGATGACCTCTTGGATGAATTGAGTGGCGCCCAGCTCTTTAGTAAACTTGATCTTCATTCTGGCTACCACCATATCCATATGAAAGAGGCATACATTCCTAAGACTGTCTTTAGAACTCATGAGGGCCACTGTGATTTTTTGTTCATGCCCTTTGGTTTTTGTAATGCTCCCTCCACTTTCCAAAGCCTCTTGAATCATGTCTTATGTCCTTTTCTCCACCATTTTGTCTTAGTTTTCTTTGATGATATCCTCATCTATAGAAAAACCTAGATAGACCATCTTGCTCATGTGGATCGATTTCTCCATCTACTCTCTCAGCACCAGCACCAACTTCTCCTAAAAAAATCTAAATTTTCTTTTGGCGCCTCAAAAGTTGAGTACTTGGGTCATATTGTTGGAAATAATAGCATTAGGGTGGATCCTAAAAAGATTAAATCTATGCAAGAATGGCCTCAACTAAAGAATATCAAAAGATTGCATGGATTTCTGGGCTTAACGGGTTATTATCACAAGTTTGTTAATAATTATGGAAATATTGTGGCCCCTCTCACTGCACTCCTTAAAACGAATTCTTTCACCTAGATTCCAGCAACTTATCAGGCTTTTCAAACCTTGAATATGACCATGTGCACCACTCCAGTCCTGGAACTTCCTGATTTCACAAAGACCTTTATCCTAGAATGTGATGCTTCAGCGAAAGGAAATGGCAGTGTCCTTATGTAACAGGGTCAGCCTTTGGCCTTTACCAACAGACAACTGTCTGAATGAAATTTGGGCAAATCAATCTATGAAAATGAAATGTTGGATATTCTACATGTTGTTGATCTTTGGCACCCTTATATATTGGGGAAACGCTTCCAAATTAAGACAGATCATCAAAGCCTCAAGTATTTTCTAGAACAACACATCTCCTCCTCAGAGAAACAAAAATGGGTGACTAAGCTCTTTGGATATGCTTATGAGATTATTTACAAGAAAGGAAAAGACAATGTGGTTGTGGATGCACTTTCTCGAAAATATGAAGATGAAGGGTCCCTTTTTTCTCTCTCCTTCATTGTACCAGATTAGCTCCAAGTCATTCGCCAGGAATGGATACATGATCCCAAAATTTCATATCTGATACAAAAATTGCAGTCCAATTCCCCAGTTTCCCTAGGGTACTCTTGGCTCCATGATGAGCTTTGATACAAAGGCCATTTGTATTTAAGTAAATCCATGGTACTTTATGAGATTCATGCTACACCCATAGCTGGGCACTCAAGGTTTACCAAAACCTATGACAGGGTCAAACGTTCTTTTTTCTGGGATGGTATGAAATAGGACATTCTTAATTTTGTGGTTGAATGTGATGTGCCAATTCAACAAGGGTGAAACAGTCAAATCTCTTGGCACACTACAACCGCTTTTGATTCGACCTGCGATTTGGTGGGATATCTCTATGGATTTTATTGTAGGCTTACCTAAATCAGTAAATAAATCAATCATCATGGTGGTCATTGATCACCTTTCCAAGTATGCTCATTTATGTGCTCTTCAACACCCATTTACAATAGCCATTGTGGCTCAACTTTTCATGGATCAGGTCTTCAAGCTTCATGGCATGTCACATTCTATTATTTTTTATCGTGACCCAACTTTCACCAGCAATTTTTGGCAAGAATTGTTCAAGATATAAGGCACCCAATTGCATCTCATCATGGCTCATCATCCCCAAACTGATGGTCAAACTGAAGTTGTCAACAAGTGTTTGGAAACATATTTGAGGTGTTTTTCATCAGAAAAGAAAAATCAGTGGGCTCAATGGTTACCACTAGATGAATGGTGGTACAACACTTCATACCATACATCTACCCACATGACTCCTTTTGAAGCAGTATATGGACAAAATTCACCTTCAATTCTCTCATATTTATTGGGTGTCTTGAAGGTCCAGGAGGTTGACCAAACGCTTATAGTTCGAGAGGATATTCTCCGTAACCTCAAAGAGAATTTGGTCATGCCCCAAAATCGCATGAAGCAACAAGAAGATCAAGGTCGCTCTGAATGTCAATTTGCAGAAGGGGATCAGGTGTTTCTTCGACTGCAACCTTACAAGAGAAATTCCCTCAAGGCTGACCATTGTCAGAAACTGGCACCCAAATTTTATGGTCCTTATACCGTTCTCAAGCGTGTGGGACAGGTGGACTATCAATTAGCGTTTCCCAAACATTATAAGCTACATCTTGTTTTCCATGTTTCTTGCTTAAAGAAGATGATTGGAACTGAGTTCCAAACTCAAACCAACCTTCCCGAGTTGGATGAAGAAGGATCCATTTGGCTACAACCAGAAGCAGTTTTCGACCATCGTGAGCGTCGACTGTGTCATCAAACCATCAAGGAAGTGTTAGTCTAGTGGAAAGATACAACCCCAACAAATGCCACTTGGGAACTAGCTACCATTCTGCAACAATTTCCACATCTCAAGCCTTGAGGAAAAGGCTATTTTTAAGGGGGAGGACATGTTAGGGACCTAACCCCTCATGTAGGTAGAATAATATATTATGATGTAATAAAGGTCAATATTAATAAGGCCCGGAAATAAGGAAGAATAAGTCGAATGTAAGAAGACCTAATAGAAGCTTCTGCTTCTAGAAGGATATTCCTCTAGATGGTTCTTTTGATAGAGATATTTAGTATAAATAGGAGTCGAGGGTATGAGAATTGTTTTCTTGGATATTATTGTAATAGAGTTATGCTTGACTGGAGGTTTCCCCCTCGAAGAGGCAAGTGAAAATTGCTCTCAGTAATCGAATTTCTCTGTCTAGTGTTATTCTATTATCATTTTAGTATTATTGTGGTGTTTTTCTAGTTATATTGTTGTTCATCTTCCATTTCTAGCATTTTATTTATGTTCTGCATACTTTTTATATCTGGAATATTACATTTTATTTATATGGAAAAAGGATGATAGAGCTGCCCTGGATTTTACAGTCTTAAGTTTAAGTGTAGGCATAGGTATGACCAAGATATGTTGAGGTTCTCGTGGACTCTATGGCGAGTAAGGGTCACCAAGTAGGAGCCAGATGTTATCCCTTATTTCTATGGATAACAAAGGAGATTATGTCTGGAGGCCTTCAGGTTGCAGATATGGAGTACCAAGAGATGGATGGCTGACAACGTCCACTTGCATAGAATGAGGCCCACTTCACCACCACAGATATCAAGTTCATCATTATGGTATCCACCACATCATATTGTTTCCAAAATATGATGGGTCTTGCTCCATGAGGTACAATTCAGGTATTGTGGTAAGTGTCACTTTAATATTTCAGGCATTTGAGTATGTTGCATTTTAAGCTACTTTTGATTATAGAACATTTTATTGGAAGTTATGCTCTTTTCCATATTTAACCTTGGTGGTTGACATTGCACCCTAGTAAGTGGTCACCATTAGGGATGAGTTTTCCACTGGGAGGTCACTATGACAAGTCATTGTGCCACTCCCAATCATACTTATCAGTTTTCATCACATCACCCCTTGTTCATCTCCTTATCTTTTTTGATTTTCGGGTGCATTGACCCAAGAAGGGATTGTACCTCATTTCATGGGAATAAGGGGCTGAAGGCCCAGAGGTTTGTAGCTAGAAGAAGATAAAATCCAATAATAAACCTTCTATATGCTCACCCAGGGATCACGAGGACAATAGAATGTCTCTCATAAGAAACTGATGGGACCCATGAAAAATAACAATATAAAAATTCCAACCAAGGTAGAGAATATGTGGGAAATGTTTTTCATTCTTAGGTAGAAGTCCCACACATTGTCTTCAACTTGGGGAAGCAAAATGTGACCAAGTTAGAGTCAAGGTGGGAAATTGTTTTCATGCTTAGGTAGAAGCCCCACCTTGGCTTCAACCTAGAAACATCTTTAAAAACAAAAGGAAATAAATGGTCTTCTAAAAAGGATGCATTGAAAATGAAGGTACAACACACCCTATACAAAGGCGCCCATAAATGAGACAATACAAACCCTTATATGTCATGAACCCCATGCCCAAAAATTTTAACCCCCATCCACTTAATTTTCTCCACATAAATTAGAGATGTTTCCACCTAAGTCGAAACACTCCTTCACTCAAGGAATGATTCACCCAATAGGTCACTTTTTCAACCCTCCCATACCTAAACTTGGCATATTGCATAGGGTCTTTGAGCACCTGTTTAATTTGATGAGGTATTTTTTGATGTACATCCTTGAATGGATCTTATATTAAATGTGATTTTACTTTCCATGATTATTTGACTTGACATCCTTGTAGGGCGCACTTGTCTTTCTTTGCAAAACCTTGAGTGGTGGGCAGTTTGGAGGAACAAGCCTAGCTTGGGCCTTCATTGGGGAAAGAATCACATAGGTTGGATGCCATGGACCGCATACTAGGTAATGAATGTATCCTTTGGAAGCATGAGAGGACACCTTGGACAGTGACACCTAGCCTTTTTCCAGCCCAACGCCCTTCTTGGGAGCTCTTATACCATGTTTCTAGGCTTGATGTCTTTCTTGGGGCTAGGGCATGTGGTGGTGAAGATGGAAACTTGGCAGGTTTTGATGGAATACCCCTTGCATGGAGGAGGAGACTCTTTTATTGAAGACGCATGGCCTTTAGAGGCCTAGAGATACCTTCTCCAACCCCAACGACTTCCTAGATGTGCCAAAATGTCACCCCTCTAGGGGATGACGTCGTGTTTTAGGGTTTTTCTTATGTGAAAATTAAATTTAAAGTTGTAAAGGGGAAAATTAAAGGGAAATGTCTCCGTTATTTTTTGGTTTACCCTTGTTAAGTGGAAAAACATTATTTTAGAATTTTTGTATAAACAAGAATCATTTCATTTCATTTTAGAACATAGCTCTCCCAATTTGGAGAAGGATACTTGGCTGAAATTTGTGTAGTCTTTGGGAAATTTGGATCTCTCTCTCTCTTATGAAAATGTCTTTTGGTGAATTCTCTTTGTGTATTGTGGATATAAGGTGGTGCACACCTCTTGGAGACTTCTTCTATTTCTTATGAATGGACATTTTTTGGGGTACTAGGGTTTTATATTGCATCTCTCTTTGAATTGGTGAGAAAAATCTGCAATTTGTTAGTTATTCTTACTTGTTTCATAGTGTTATTTGTTGAAACCCTAGGAGGATTATAAGTTCATACACCCTCCATCAATATTCATCTCATTTTCTAGTTGATAAGTCATTTTTGGACAAGGTTGCTAGGAGGAATACAAGGGTGTACACCCTCCTAGATTTACCTAAGTTTTATTTGCATTCCCAAGGGAGTAAAAGGGATTACACCCCAAGGGATATTGTGGATCTAAATATTACATCCAAGAATCCATTTACCCAATTTTTTAAAGGCACTAATATGATATTTTCATTGGAGAAATAAAATTCCTTGCATTGGGTAACGTGATTTTACAAGATTTTCAAATTGTTTGAAGTGGAACCAATTCTATGATCTAATAACTTGCTTGAGCAACTAGGGAATATTATTTTTCCAAGGATATATTATTGTTTTCATAACTTAAATCTACAACCATTAGGGTTGCATCAAACTACTCTATATCTTTGAATTTAACTTGCATTTCAACCGTGGAAATTTGCTAGTAAGCCATTATTATCATTTTACTGCTAATTGGTGAACTTTTGGTTGGATTACTTGTTCTCGTGGTTGAAACTTCCTTTTGTAGAAAATATTTTATACGGCCACTTGGATATTAAAAACATACTTTGAAAACTTCATACAACATCCCTCTAATACCACTTAAGTTTGTGCTAAAGTATTGGGAACTAATCTACTTGTTTTATGATTCATTTCTCAATAAATATTTAATGCTTTGAGTGGTTAAATATGTAGTAATTAGATTTATTCCTTTATGATATATACTCTTTTTTAATTTTGTAGTTTGGTACAGCAAGATCAACTTTCTTGTCCACTTAATCTTTGAGCTTGTGTACTTGTCTCTTCTTGTTTCTCAGGTAGGTACAACAATATTCTACGGGTACTCAAGAACTTGGAAACCATTAACCACCCATGAGACTTGTTTCCAAGCCATGTTAAACTTAGTAGTTTGACCTATAGGGCTATCACTTCCATAACACTAATTTCCATCTCATTTCCCCCTAGGGTCACCCGGGATTCCCCCCTTTTGTAGGATTTCTCCTTCACTAAAGCGAGGGGAGAGTTTATCTAATGTGACAGTGGGTATACTCTCCCACAATTATCACCATCTATTGGATTAGTTCAAGGTTCTCCCAACCTACAGTTTGTGTGATAACAAGCCCACTCCTGAATTTTCTCAGTTGGTGCAAAAATTTGTCCCTAGAGTTGCACAACATTATTATCTTCTGGGGATTTCATCATGCCCAAATTCCCATGGTATCCAACCATTGCTTCAATTTTCATGGCATGTTCTAATAATTTTCCCAAAGTGGCTAGTATTTTTTGGATTAATGGAATCTGATTCAAAGGAAAAAGCCCTTGAATAAACCATTCACACTGATGATTTTCGTGAATAGGGTTTTCTAGCTTCCCAATTGTATCTTTGAATCATTGGTTGTACTCCTAAGAAGACTCCATATATATTTTCTTGATCTCCCGCAGCTCAGAGAGGGCTTGTTGTTCAGATTGAGGTAGGTGAAACTCTGCAATAAATCTCTATTTGACCTGAGAAAGATTAAGGTATTTTCCCAAGGGAGTCCCTTGGGGATTCCCGGGCTCAATGGAATCCATGTACGATTTTAATGCTCTACTTTTCAATGTGGTCTGGAATTTGACTATTTCATTGGCATCTAGAGTTCTGTGGGACCTCCAGATAGACTCACATAAGAACCAATGTTTCTCAACATCTTCATCCCCTTTTCCCAAACATTATGGGTATCGGGTGAGTGATCCTGCATGTTGAGTTCCCATCGGAGAACTAGGGGATCCTATTAATATATATCTTGATGGCCCTAGCTATATTAGAGTTGAAGAACTTTCTCCACTTCCACTACTACTATCATTCGAACCTATTGTATTATAACTGTGAGAAACAATAGAAGTTATTGCAAGATTCGGTGTAGAATTTACCATATTTGTAGAAGGCATTGAGGGAGGGGATGATCCAAGGCTAGTTCCTTTTCTTTTGGAATGGAATTATTTTTCTGGAGGGGATCACTTAGTTGTGAAACACTGTACCATTTCCTTGACGAGACTGAACATCTTCAGATGTAGCAAGACCTGAGTCTCCCACAGCTCCTTCAAGGGTTATGACTAAGTCTTGTTCTCCTAAAATTGTGTTGATCCTAACTCCCTCGTCTATCCTAACTCCTTCTCATCTACTTCCTTCAGAAATTTCAACTTTCTCCCAAAATATTTCCTTCAACCAACGACTGGCTAGTCTTCCACATATCTGCAACTCCCACAACTTCTCTAGTTCTTTCCTATGGTTGACCTCTAGGTCAATCATCTTCCACAAATGATCTGACCTCTTTATC
>ML788469.1:2306-20210 GCA_009831015.1 Picea engelmannii
TCCCAAAATATCTGGAAAGTCAGTATCTTGCCAACCATCCGAACTCCAACTCACCCTTCTAGAAGATTCCTTCTAGAAGGATCGAGAACTTATCTATTTTCCTTCTTTAGAAACATGTTCGCACCCTAACCATTGACACAGTGCGAGAAGTTCGCAGTCAAGCTGAATGCAGCCTGCGGGAATGAAGGATTATCGCAGGAGAGTATATATGCAACCTGCGAACTATTTTCAAAATATGATTTTGAGAAAATGACAAGTGTAACCTTCTTCAGGAAAAAGTTCTTAATGAAGAGTTTGATCTTCCATTATCATGACATAATCATAATATCATCTCGATAACCAAAAATGTGGATAACAAACGTGATAAGTAAGATTTAAAAATAATTTCCCTAATAAAAATGTCACCCATCCTAAGAAATTAAAATCTAGGTCTAAGTCACACTTGTGGTCAAAAATAATAATCATAATTAAACATGTAATGAGAAGGGGGTAACAAACACAATTAATTTATTAAAATCAAATTATATTGGGGAATTTAAATTTTAAAAGGGAAATGATTGCTTATCTACATATGCTAATTAAATTTTATTAATTAAAAAGAAAAAGGGGAAAGATGTGGTTTTTCTACACTTGCTAATTTGAGTTTTAGTTAAAAAGGGAAAAGAGGGAAACTTAAAAGAAATAGGAAACTAAGGGGAAAAAGGGGAAACATAAAGGAAAAGGGAAACATAAGGAAAATGCTAAGGAATATTGCATTTAAGAACTTTCTAATTATGAACTCAACTAGGAATTTAGTAAAGGTGTAAGTCATTTAAAATGTGTAAGGGAATATTGGGACACCAATGAGCATTTTAAGGAATGATTTTTGGTGGGTGAGGGAAATAGGAATATTTAAATAATTAATGAAATTAATTTTTGGTACAACTAAGGGGATGGGTGACATTTGTACGAGGGAGGTTTTTCTAAATTAAATTAATGAAAAATAAATTAAATGGGAATTTGGGAAATAAATCACTTAGAAACTCTATAAAAAGGATGGAGGAGGAGGACTATGGATCTCATCTTTTGTGTTAAGGATCAAATATCAATATAGCATAGAAAAACCTTAGAATAAGTACTCAACACCTTGACAAAGAGATAATTTTAGATAATAAGCCTCTTTGAAGGGGCAACCTCCTTTTACCCCACATAAATGTTCAATTACAAGATGATTCCAAATGAAAATGTCTCCTTGGTATATATAGGATACTAGGAGGTATAATTACAACTAATGGAATAAAGCTGACATAAATAAAATAACATTACTAATGTAATACGCCCCAATTAAGGGGTAATGAGCCAATATTAGGGCTTAACATGCCCCTCCCCTTGAGACAAGTGTTGTCTGCAACGCTTGAGCAACTCTGGATGCTTCTGTATAAAAGAATAATCTTCCCAAGAGGAATGTTCAGCCGATAGTTTACTCCATTTAATGAGATACTCTGAAATAGATCTATTCTTTAGCTGGCGAATTCTTGTGTCAGTGCTGGCTTCAGGCTTGTTGATGGACAAAAATGATCGTCCGTCAATTGGAAGAATGAGTCTGGTCTAGGGTTGTCTAAGTAACCCAAGCCATTTGGTATAACTCGTTCTAACGGGTTTAATGGCTCCGTTGGCCAATCTAAAAGTCCTAGAGGAAACAAATAAAAGAAATAAAAGAGCTAACTATTAAATAACCACTTAATATATATATGTACATACGTAAATATAACTATTATATATAGTATTTAAACAACAGATCTGCCTATTTTATTTATGTGCATGATATATAAGTTGCAAGTTTTAATCCAAACTCACGAAAATCAATGTGAAGATGGTTGTTTTAACAAAAGAAGATAAAGAAAGAACATAAGATATCTTTTGTTTTCTCTTTATTAATCTAAAATTAAATAATAAAAAATATACTATGAAACAAAAGTATGTGGACAGTCAAAGCCAGACCATATATTAGAGTTTTGAAGAAAAACAAATGACAACAATAAATAAACTAACCTATTAATGAGTTAATCGGCATGCATCCAAAAATTTGTATGATTATAGAATATCCAGCCAGCCTGTCCAAGAGATAAACCTGCAATGAACCTTGAAACTGTTCAGAGTAAATGCAAAATAATATATTGACTGTTGAATTTTAATGACAGAATGATGAGATGCAAACAATCATTGTGATATTTGTGATTGCAAGCAATTACATTTAAGATAAATCTAACTATAACAACATGCTTTTAATCATTCAACAAAATTAAAGAAAAATCTTATCATTTGGGTTGAACGAATGATCACTCTTTTCAATATCTAAAGCATCAAAATGTGGACAATATTTTAAAGAAATTATCCCAATGCCATAATAAATTGTGAAGACTAAAGATATCAACACATATTGATTTATCAGGATAAACAAACCATAAATGAAAACAACATTTACAGAGAGCTAAAGCCGAAATGTAAATATGTGTTCCGTCCAAATTTGTGAATAAATTGTCCACCTTCAGCCCCAAGCCAAGATGCCTTGATTTACAAAAAATATGAGTTTTTAAAGGGTTTAGAAAAACTAACTATCTTATCTTGTGGGATAACATTAAATATCCACAATGATCTATTGATTACAAAATAGAGGGGAATATAACCACCCTATATCACACTAAATCTCTAAAAACTAAAAAGACTTTGTTCCTGTTTACACAAAAAATGAGCCACATATATGGCTAATAAGCCCAAAAATGCTTCATATCATTTGGTCACCATAAACTGCTAGATATCCTGAAAGAAAAATATGAAATAAAGAAATTCAGATATACATTTAACCAATATTTTCCAAATTTCGAATAAGAATATACTGGCTACAGAATCTGTTGATTCTGTAGCTAGTCTTATTTTAGCAATGAAATCTAATTTATTCTATGAACAAGAATGTAACACAATTTAAGATAAAATCAAATCTTTACCTTTAACTGGAAAGTCAATTCAATTCATAGGATCTCATAATTGACCACTATTGTTACACTCTCGACATTCTTAACTATTATGTTCTCAGTCATTTTCAAGCGTTTTTGTTGTCTTTGAACAATGGACTTTAGCCTATGATTTTCATCCGTTAGTGAGTCAACCTGAACAGTAAGGGTTTTGATTTGTGATTGTAAAATGGGTATGTCTGTATAATATTTATCAATCCAGAACAAACAAATTTCACATTGTGAATCTGTGACAGCCATTTGAGAATACCCATGGTCATGTGTTGGAATGTCTCCATTATTGCCTATGGGGTTCTTGTCAAACTTGATACCTAGAAATCCTTGGTTGTGCTTCAGGCAGGGAGGAAAATTATCCATGAAATTGTAAGCTTGGTCAATACCTGTTTTGAGGGAAGGAGGGTCTTCTTCGGCCAAGAATCTCTCGATCTCCGAATCGAAGCTCTCATGGATCTCAATCATTTTGATCAAGATCACATGAGAGTTTGGTTTATTTTGTAGTTTCGTTGAGATTAACCTACCTGCCCTTTTATTTTTAAACCCTAAATCGATGTCGCCTTTAGATGGTTTGCACATAGGCCTATTTGTGTTCTTAGCAGAGGCATTAGGACAGGCATGTTGTTCATGGATCTGCTCAACATCTTTTTGTTCAGGTATAGGCTTACTAAGTGTGGTCGTAACACATGCCTATGTAGATGAAAGAACTGCTCTGGCAGGGACTATGGTTTCCTCTATCATGGGTTTGTCAACCTCTACATTGTTGGAGTTAACGAAACCATTTCGGGTTAGGAAGGTGTTCCAATCATCATTGTGTAACTTCAATTGATGTACCAACAACATCTTTATCAAACCATGGTGAAACATGATAGAATTCAAATGTTGTCTCTTATACCTTTTCGCCATTTTATACAGTCTTCTCCAGAGGTAATAGGGCATATTTAACTGAAACCTGATGAAATTCATCAACAAATGGATGTGATATAGGAAAACAAAACCAAAGCGACCCTCACATGTCATGAACTATCTCAGGATTTCTAGCAAACCATGCCACCAGGTTTTTAACAAGAACACATACATACCTTTATCACATCAGTTGATTTTCCTAGATGTGAAGAACAGGCTCCATGGAACCTCCTCGACCTTGGCGTTTTTAAAACATTTCTATCCGCTCAATGGAAGACCTTTTTCTTAACCTAAAAATTATTCTTTGACCTTGACCTGAATTTCTCCTACCTTGGCTCAACATCCATGGAAAGAAAGGGAAAATTCCTGAGCGGTTCGCAAGTTAAAACCGTGGAATTTCTCAAGAAAAACAATCCAACCTTCACCCTCAATATCATCCCTTGCATATTCACATAGGAGCAGGGTTTGTAAGCCATTGGGTTCAATCCTGATGATCGGGGCCATGGGGATTCGAAAGGTAGATAATAAAACATAGTTATTATGGAAGGTTTCCAGGAGAAGACCAGAGCGATATCTCATAAGCAAAACTCATCAATACCCTAGCGTGTATGAACAGAGGTTCCTCAATACCAAATGATAGGAGTTTTGTGAAATGAATGCGAGGAGTACATGAAAAAACCAAGACTTAGATCGAAGTGATGGACTTATCATTGTTAGACTTCCACCTCCCACAGGGTGCAGGCCATAACCAGGTTCATTAAATCTTTATCATTGCGCAACAAGGTGGGTTTGGTTTCTAAAGTTCGGGAGAGGAAAAATATTGTAAACCAAAATGTAGTGACAAGGATAGGCATGACCAAGAGCCAAAAAATATATATCATGGTTTTAAATTAAATAGATCCTTAGTGATCCAAATAACAACCCAAAGCATGATTCACATTTGAGGAGTCAATAAAGAAGATGAGCTTCATAGCAGGAAACAAAAATCTTTATTAACAAAATCTGTGGAGCCATCTACCTTTCATAAGATTTAAATAAATCGGTAGTACAATCATAGGTTTTAATGCTTCATTCATGGTTTCAGTCATGAACAAAGCATGAAAACAAAAACACTAGGAATAACCGAAAGATCACATTTTTAGTTTCAAAAATTTCTTATGAAGAACAATAATCGTATGAGCCTAGGTAGGAAGCTACATAATTTATTATTTGATGCTTTAAAAAGTTGAAAATATGTAGGGCTGCCAACAATGTCAACTTGCTGGGAGAAGCAGTTATCTCTGTATTACTGATGAGTTCAGGTTAGAAATGTTTGAATGATTTCAAATCAACGAGCAACTAAAATACATTTGAGCATCTTTGATAATTAGTACGTGGTCCAGCTTAAGATATCTTTCGTTGAAAAATGAAATTTGGTGACAGACTTCACAAATGAAAGCCATGATATTTAAGTTAATGGCTCCAATTCTATTGACAGGGCCACTGCTACCAGCAGGCGTCCATATCCTCGATAGGGATGTCAATTAACCCACTCTAACACCTCTATCCTGTCCAAGAAATTTCAAATCAGAATGAAGGATGCTTATGATTTTTCTTATTTTTTTTTTAACATGAGAATTTTCTCTAATGTGACATTGCTTCACTACCAGCAAACCCGTTCAGTATCCCGATGGGTTTGCAAACACTTCCCACAACTCTCTGGAAAATTATTGATATAATTTATAGATATTCAGAAGAGCGGAGTGACGCTAAAAATTTCAGCGTTTGGCACATTTGTTATTTTCCGACTCTTTTAATTTTTTCTTACTAACCTTCATCATGGTCTAAAAATAGTTCATTGATGAAACTAATTTTTTGAGGACAGGGAGGCATCCTTGAGTTTCTTTCTTAAAAGCAGGGACAACATGAAGAGCTTTTAATGATAGTCGTGTTTTCTCTCAGATGCAAATTGAAACCAAAAAATCAATTCTAAAAAAAAACCATCTTTAACTAGTCTATGTTTTTTTTTAAGAAAATACAATAGTTGATGCTCCGACAGTCCTTGATAGTTGTTTAAATATGAAGCATTATGTTCTCCCTTTTGAACTAGACCATAACACAGGCATGTTTTACCCAGAAGGATGAAAAAAAAATAAAAAAAATTGAAAAGGAAAACAAAAACCAACCAAAATAGAAAAAATATGTACAAAAGGTGTATCTAGGATTTGTCAAGCGAAATACCTCTTCAGAGATTGGCCATTCACTGGAAAGATGTCTGGTTGTCCCTCTAAATTCTCCAGGTGGAAAGAACTAGTACCTAGTTTTTCGGTGATTAATAAAGGTCCCAACCACAGGTTTTGGAAATTGGTATGTTCGCCTTTACCCTCATGAGGTTTATCCCACTTGAGGACAAGAACACCTACCTCAAAATTTTTGTCTGAGGAAGAATTCGAATCAAACTAGCTTTTGACAATATGTTGATGTTGATCCAGTTTTTGTTTCACTTGAGTTCTTACCTCTTCTAAATTCAGCAAAGCATTAATCTAACTTTCCAAGGGAGGACAGTCTTCTTCCTGAACTTTCTTGGATAGTTGCAAAGAAGGAAGAAGAACATGCGAAGGAAGAATTGCTTCCCTTCTGTAAACAAGAAAGAAGGGGGAATTACCAATAACGATTTTCGAGGTCACCTTATCATCCTATATTGCATTGAAAAGTGCGTTGTGCCAGTTTTTGTGGTTTTCAGAAACTGTCCTCTTGATGATCTTGATCAGGTTTTTGTTTGTTGATTCTGCTAAACCATTTCCTTGGGGGTAATAACTGGCAGAATATTTTAGTTTTATCCCTTTTTATAAAGAAAAGAAACTCATATCGAGGGATGAGAAATAGGAAGAATTATCGAAAACCAAACATTCAGGAATACTGAATCGAGTAATGATGTTTGAATTGAGGAAAGATATTACCTGACTTGTGTTTACCACTTTTAATGGTGTAGCCTCGGACCATCTAGTAAAATAGTCTGTTGTTGTAATGATGTATTTATGCTGCCGCGAGGAGGTGGGGTTAATTGGGCCAATGATGTCAAGACCCCATTGTTGAAAAGGGAAATCCACCGAGATAGGTTGCAGTGAGAATGCTACCTTCTGTACTCGTCCAGAAGCCTTTTGACAGATTACACATTTGCGGCATAATGTATGGGCATCTTTGAAAAGCGTGGGCCAATAATACCCTACCCTTAATACTTTGTGGGCAGTAGTGTCTCAACCAAAATGCCCACCAGCTTCCCCTACATGCAACTCAGATAAGACTTTGTCTGCTTCATCTCTTGCTAGGCAACGCATAAGGATTTCATCAAAATTTTTGCAAAATAATATACCATTCACAAGTTGGAAAGGTGCAGACTTTAATCTCAACACTCTCCTCTTATTTGGATCAAGGTGACGAGGTGCTGAACCATGTGTTAGATAAAACTTAATGTCATCATACCAAGGATTTGTAGGATTTTGTACACAACAAATTTGACTTTGATTATGTTGATCTTCAATTAACACATCAGTTTGACTTCGTTGTTCTTCAACTGAATCAACGACTAATTTACATAGACCTTGGCCTCTAAAAATTTGTGCCAGGGTGATCTCAAGGTCATACTCTTGTAAGGATGTCACCCAATTTGCCCATTTTTCACCCAGTTCTTTCTGTACTAACAAATTTCTGACAGCAAGGTAAAGAACTATGACGTTAGTTCTAGATTTTAGTAGATATGATCGAAAATGTTTTACTTCTTTAAAAATAGTGTAAGCCTACTGTTCTATAGCTGGATAATTAATCTCTACTCCCTTAAAGGCTAATTTCATAAAGGCAATGGTCACTTCATTGTTTTCAACATTCTTTTAGGTTAGAACAACGACATAAGATTGATCGAAGACAAACGTGTAAAGAGTGAAATCTCGTGAAAATTCAAGGCTCATTAGGGATGAAGCCTCCACTATGGATTGTTTTATTGAGTCAAAATCTTGACTTTCTTGAGGTCCCAATGGTATTGCACAACATTTTTTATTAAGTTTTGTAATGGCCTCACCATTTCCAAGAAACGCAGAATGAACCTTCTGACAAAATTTATCTGACCTAGAAAGGATTGCATAATTTTTTTGGAAGAGGGGGGAGGGAGTTTTGAAATGGCTTGAGTCCTCTCAGGGTCAATGATCATCCCTTCATTGGATACTATGAATACGAGAAGCTTGCCATGTTTCACTGCAAAGACATATTTTTTAGGATTTAGAGAGATTTCATACTTACGACATCGTTGTAAAACAGATCTCAAATGAGCTAAATGATCTCCCTTATTCTTGGAGAAAACAGTGGCATCATCGAGATAGACTACTACAAATTGATTGATTAGGCTGTGAAAACTGATATCCATCGCTCTCTGGAAAGTGGCACCAACATTTATAATCCCAAAGGGCATTTTTCTATAAGCATAGGTACCCCATGGAGTACGGAAAGTGGTTTTCAGCTGGTCTGGAGGAGACATGAGGACCTAGTTGTACCCTGAAAAACCGTCTAGTAGCGACAATCTTTTAGAACTAGATACATGGTAGAGAATTTATTCCATCAGAGGAAGAGGGTAGTTTTCTTTGTCAGGTGCTTGGTTTAAGTTTCAGAAATCGACACATAGTCGAATTTCGCCACTTTTCTTCCTCACAGGGAGAAGGTTAGAAACCCACTATGTATGCCTTACTGAGAAAATTATCTTTGCATTCAATAGATTGTTTAGTTCCTTCTTGACCATTGGTTCAAGTTTTGGGTGCATCTTCCTTAACTTCTATTGAAAAGGTTGAGTCTGGGGTTTCATGGGAATGATGTGTTGTATAATGTTAGGTTCAAATGTTTTTAGATCATCAGATGTCCAAGCAAAGACATCCTTAAATTCTTTGAACAATTTTATAAAGGTTGATTTCTCTTGCTCGGAACATTCCGTTCCCAAATTGATGCATTGTGGATTATCTTTAGTTCCCAGATTTACCTATTCACGGATCAAGAAAGAACTATTCGTTTTACAATTTATCGATTTTCTGAATTTGTCATGTAAATCATCAAACTTTTCTAATCTTACCATAGATTTCGGGATAGAATTTACCAGATCTGATGTCGTTTTGGGAGACCTTCGGTCCGATATTACCTTAAAATTATGGAGGTCTTCATCATGGGTGACTTCATCGATAACCGCACCTCAAAAAATGTCTTCCATGTGTAGTAAATTGATGATCTATTGATCATCATCGAACACTCTCCAGTTAGTTATGTTGTCTAGGACTGATGGTATGAACAACAACTCGATCGAAAATGCGTTCGGAGAAAGGCCTTCTGTGGGAAATAGTTTGGAAGAAATATTAGCTAACAAGTCTGCCTCAGAATTATTTAATCTTGGAATGGATTTCATGTTAAATGAGGAAAATTTGTTCATTATATTCCATACTTCAGCTTGATAACTTTTTAGGTGTGGCGATAGGAAATGAATGGAATTTCTTACCTGCCTGACCACAATTTCTAAATTGTTGAATACCATTAAATTTTGTATTTTCAAATCTAGTTCCTTTCTGAGTCCTTCCAGAAGTGCTTTGTATTCAACCATGTTGTTTGTGCATTCAAACTCTAATCAGAAAGCGATCAAAGTTTTGTTACCTGCTGGGTCAATGAGCACACATCTTGCACCAGCTCCTTCTTTAGATTTGGATCCATCGAAGTAGAGAGACCATATGTGATCCTCATCATCCATATGTGACACATTAGGGAGAACTTCTGACTTTGTGCATGTCATGAGTTCCGACTGCTGTTTTGGGTTAGTAATGATAGAAGTTTTTTCCATGAAGTTACCAAAAAAGGTGTTCAATCCCTGCATTTCGGGTGAATTAGTGGAAGCAGTAAATGGTTCATTAGCGTCATTTAAATCGGTCATGGTGAGCTTGAGGTAACACTCACGATTGATCTTGATTCTGTTAGGCTTTCCATTCTCTGGCAGCCACAAATGGGGCCAGTCTGCCGCAAAGTAGCCATGCAATTGTTCGAACCAATCCCTGCTTAAAAATAAGCCATATACTTCAGGGATGTCAACGACAATGATATCAATAATCTGATGAACTTTAGGATTAGAGGATAACCTAATAAGGACATTTTTTAATTCACCTGTCACTTTAATGCTGGTTCGATCAAGCTGAATAATTTTCAGATTGGAAGGTTGAACTTCAGCATTAATTTTTTGACAGACAGACCAAGGCATTATGTTTGATGATGTGCCAGAATCTACCATACAATTATGTACATTCCTATTTAAAATTTCGAAGGTCAAAAAAAAAGGTGGGACATTTTTACGAGTATTGACAATAGAACTTTGTTGGTTTTTAGTCGCAGTCCCTGGAATTATTTTATCTACATTTGTTACACTTTTTACTGCAAGGTCTCTTTTATCTGAGAGTTCTAGTGTTGTTTTAGCAGGGACCTTTTGAGGTGTTTTAGGGATGATTTCTTCCAGTTTCATGTTGTTCAGATTGTTGTTTTTGTTGTTTTCCACAATGTTCTGAAGCATATTTTGCAGAAGAAAAGAGAATTTCAACAATTCATAAACATAAGTATTAGCTCTGAGTTTCTTAAGGTCTTCAATCAAATCGTATTCTAAACTTGGGGTTGCTGAATTATGTTTAGTTTCAGTTTGCTTAAACTATTTTTGGGGCACATTAGTTCCAATTTTAGAAGAGGGTTTATTTTGGGTTTTGCTTCTGGCATTGTAAGGATGAACCGTTTCAAAATTGTCTTGAAAGATACTGTCCGAAAAATGCCCGAAGATGTTGGGAGATGATTTTTCTTCTTCCACTGTTTCTTGTTCAACCATGTCTTCAGAAATATTAGGGGGACCTAAGTTGTCATGTGCTTCAAGGATTGTCTGTATAGCATATTGTAGGATTTCTAGGTTAAGGCCTTCATAGTTTAAGTTGGGCCGGTTTGAGGGAAAATGTTTTCTAAAAGGGGGTTTGTAAGATCCTTTTCTTGAAGAAGCTTCTTCAACTGATCTCCTTAAATATACGACTTGATTTGAAAATTTCTGAATGACCTTTTGTAAACTTTCCAAATCTGAACTCTCTGATTGAGTTTTGGTTTGGGGAGGTCTAGGAAGAATTTATATTTTCTTTTTGGAAGATGGGGTAATCTCTTCCTCATTACTGATATTATCCTTTAGGCTTAGAATATCTTTCTCAATTTGTCTTGCCTCCTCGAAGGCTTCCAATAATGTTGCCTTATTAGACGTTTTTACCTAGTTTGCTAGATTATGGTGTAGAGCTTTGGTGTAGTATGCGACAATAATATTTTCAGCAGGCATTGAATCAATGGGGATTCGATTCTTTAACGTGAGAAACATTTGATTAAAATATTTTATTTTTTCCTTAGGGTTCATCTTTAAGATGGAGAGTTCCATGACCAAGACTTCGGGAGATTTGTCATCTCCGAATTTCTTGAGGAAACAAGACTCGAACTTATCCCAAGATATAATGGTGTGGGGTTGTTGGGAAAAATACCATGTAGAGGCATTTCCTTTGAACGTATATGGAAACAGTCTACATACTACATATTTGTGTTCTACACTTCGATGTCTAATGGCTAGCATGGATTTTTTTATGTGATCCTCAGTGATTTGCTTAGAATTTGGATCGAATTTAGGGAGCCATTTTTCTAGATGTTTAGGAAAAGGATGTTGGGGTCTAGGTATGGCCACAACATCTTGATCGAGCTAGGTTCTGGAAAGATTGTTTGGATTTTCCATGGGCGTAGGTGGTGTTGGAGGCTGAGATGAAGAACTACCTTTGTTGAATGATTCTTCTCCTGAAGAGGAAGGGGATGAAGGAGGTGGCGAAGGTGGGATACCAGATCCTTCGACTACAGGAGTGAGGATGCGATATGGATCTGTAGGGTTCAAGAGAAGACCAATGCCTTCAAGTTGTTGTCTAATATCAGAGAAATCTAACAGTTGATTCAGTGGTTGACCTAGTTATCTGATATGGGCCAAAGCACCGTGTGTCCTCATAAGTGCTTGATGAACAATTTCTTGTACGTCGAACCCTATAGGGTTTGGTGTTACTGGATCAACGATAATCTGTGGATTTTCATTTGAGGTGGTTGTTGTTTGAGATGTAACATTGTCATCAAAACGACTTATTATTACTATAGGAGAGTGGATGTCTAGGGGAGAAGTCTTTCAACCTCCACGTGCCATCAATCATGTTCAGGCCCTCCTTCTAGCGCCATTTGTTGATGGACAAAAATGATTCTCTGTTAATTGGAAGAACGAGTCCAGTCTGGGGTTGTCTAAGTAACCCAAGATGTTTGGTATAACTCATTCTGATGGGCTTAATGGCTCCGTTGGCCAATCTAAAAGTCCTAGAGGAAACAAGTAAAAGAAATAAAAGAGCTAACTATTAAATAACCACTTAATATATATATGTACATACGTATATATAACCATTGTAGATAGTATTTAAACAACAGATCTGTCTATCTTATTTATGTGCATGATATACAAGTTGAAAGTTTTAATCCAAACTCATGAAAATCAATGTGAAGATGGTTGTTTTAACAAAAGAAGATAAAGAAAGAACATAAGATATTTTTTTTTCTCTTTATTAATCTAAAATTAAATAAAAAAATATACTATGAAACATAAGTATGTGGACGGTCAAAGCCATACCATATATTAGAGTTTTGAAGACAAACAAATGACAAAAAGAAATAAACTAACCTAATAATGAGTTAATCAGCATGCATCCAAACATTTGTATGATTATAGAATATCCAGCCAGCTTGTCCAAGAGATAAACCTGCAATGAACCTTGAAACTGTTCGGAATAAATGCAAAACAATATATTGACTATTGAATTTTAATGACAGAATGATGAGATGCAAATAATCGTTGTGATATTTGTGATTGCAAGCAATTACATTTAAAATAAATCTAACTATAACAGCATGCTTTTAATCATTCAACAAAATTCAAGAAAAATCTTATCATTTGGGTTGAATGAATGATCGCTCTGTTCAATATCTGAAGCATCAAAATGTGGACGATATTTTAAAGAAATTATCCCAATGCCATAATAAGTTGTGAAGACTAAATATATCAACAACTATTGATTTATCAGGATAAACAAAACATAAACGAAAACAACATTTAGAGAGAGCTAAAGCCGAAATGTAAATATATGTTCCATCCAAATTTGTGAATAAATTGTCCACCTTCAACCCCAGCCCAAGATGCCTTGATTTACAAAAAATATGAGTTTTTAAAGGGTTTAGAAAAACTAACTCTCTTATCTTGTGGGATAAGATTAAATCTCCACAATGATCTACTGATTACAAAATAGAGGGGAATATAACCACCCTATATCACACTAAATCTCTAAAAACTAAAAAGTGTTTGTTCCTATTTACACAAAAAATGAGCCTCGGATATGGCTAATAAGCCCAAAAATGCTTCATATCATTTGATCACCATAAACTGCCAGATATCCTGAAAGAAAAAGATGAAATAAAGAAATTCAGATATACATTTAACCAATATTTTCCAAATTTCGAATAAGAATAGACTGGCTACAAAATCTGCTAATTTTGTAGCTAGTCTTATTTTAGCAACACAATCTAATTTATTATATGAACAAGAATGTAACACAATTTTAGATAAAAACAAATCTTTACCTTTAACTGGAAAGTCAATTCGATTCACAGGATCTCGGAATTGACCATTGTTGTTACACTCTCAACATTCTTAACTATTATGTTCCCAGTCGTTTTCAAGCGTTTGCCTTCTCTCTAAACAATGGACTTTAGCCTATGATTTTCATCTATTAGTGAGTCGACCTGAATAGTGAGGGTTTTGATTTGCGATTGTAAAATGGGTATGTCTGTATAATATTTATCAATCTAGAACAAACAAATTTCACATTGTGAATCTGTGATAGTCGTTTGAGAATACCCACGGTCATGTGTCGAAACATCTCCATTGTTGCCTATGGGTTTCTTGTCAAACTTGATACCTAGAAATCCTTGATTGTGCTTCAGGTAGGGTGGCAAATTATCCACGAAATTATAAGCCTGGTCGAGACTTGTTCGTAGGGAAGGAGGATATTCTTCGACCAAGAATCTCTCGATCTCCGAATCAGAGCTCTCATGGATCTCGATCATTTTGATCGAGCTCACATGAGAGTTTGGTTTATTTCATAGTTTCCTTGAGATTAACCTATCTGCCCTTTTATTTTTAAACCCTAAAACGATGTCTCCTTTAGATGGTTTTCAAATAGGCCTATTTGTGTTCTTAGCAGAGGCGTTAGGATGGGCGTGTTGTTCAGGGCTCTGCTCAGCATATTTTTGGTCGGGTATAGGCTTATTGAGGGTGGCCGTAACACAGGCCTCTGTAGATGAAAGAATCACTCTGGAAAGGACTATGGTTTCCTCTATAATGGGTTTGTCAACATCTAGAGTGTTGGAGTTAAGGAAACCATTTCGGGTTAGGAAGGCATTCCAATCATCATTTTGTAACTTCAATTGATGTACCAACAACATCTTTATCAAACCATGGTGAAACAGGCTAGACTTAAAATGTTGTCTCTTATACATTTTCACCATTTTATATAGGCTTCTCCACAGGTAATAGGGCATATTTAACTGAAACTCGATGAAATTCATCAACAAACGTATGTGATATAGGAAAACAAAGACAAAGTGACCCTCGCATGTCACGAACTATCTCAGGATTGCTAAAAAACCATGCCACCATGTTTTTAACAAGGACATAGGCATACCTTTATCACAGCAGTTGATTTTCCTAGATGTGAAGAACAGGCTCCACGAAACCTCCTCGACCTTGGCATTTTTAAACCATTTATGCCCACTTAATGGAAGACTTGTTGCTTGACCTAAAAATTCTTCTATGACCTCGACCTGAATGTCTCCTACCTTGGCTCATCATCCATTGAAAGAAAGGGCAAATTCTTGAGTAGTTCGCAAGTTAAAACCCTGAAATTTCACAAGAAAAACAAGCCAGCCTTGATCCTCAGGATCCTCCCTTGCATCTTCACATAGGAGCAGGGTTTACGAGCCATTGGGTTCAATCCTAACGACTGAATCCATGGGGATTCGAAAGGAAGATAATAAAACACAGTGATTATGGAAGGTTTCCAGGAGAAGACCAAAGCGATATTTCATACCCAAAACTCATCAATACCCTAGCGCGTATGAACATACGATCCTCAATACCAAATGATAGGTTTTTTGTGAAATGAATGCGAGGAGTACATGCAAAACCCGAGACTTAGATCGAAGTGATGGGATTATAGTTATTGGACTGCCACCTCCCACAAGGTACAAGCCACGACCAGTTTCATTATTTCTTTATCATTGCGTAACAAGGTGGGTTTGGTTTCTAAAGTTCAGGAGAGGAAAATTCTTGTAAACCAAAATGTAGTGAAAAGGACATGCATGACCAAGAGCCACAATATATATATCATGGTTTTAAATTAAATAGATCCTTAGTGATCCAAATAACAACCCAAATCATGCTTCACATTTGAGGAGTCAATAAAGAAGATGAGCTTCATAGGAGAAAACACAAATCTTTATTAACAAAAACTGTGGAGCCATCTACCTTTCATAAGCTTTAAATAAAGAGGTAATACAATAATAGGTTTTAATGCTTCATTCATGCTTTCAGTCATGAACGAAGCATGAAAACGAAAACAATAGGAATAATGGAAAGATCACATTTGTAGTTTCAAAAATTGCTTATGAAGAACAATAATTGTATGACCCCAAGTAGGCAACTACAAAATTTATTATTTGATGTTTTAAAAAGTTGAAAATATGTAGGGCTGTCAACAAGAATCCAATACGATTTTTCCTTCCTCGTCAAGTTCTGGCAATATAGTTTGAATTGGGATGTTGTTGCTTATAACCTTATTTAAGCATGAAACATGGAAAACTGGGTGTACTCGTGAAGATGTAGGCAACTCCAATTTGTATGCCATAGTACCAATCTTTTGCAACACCTTATAAGGGCCATAGTACTTTGGTGATAATTTATTATCCTTATTGGCTTGCTTGAAGGACATCTGTTTGTATGGTTGTAGTCTTAAAAAAACCCAATCCCCTACTTCAAAACTTCTTTCACTACAATGTTGATCTACTTGTTGTTTCATGTGATTCTGTGCCATGGTCAGGTTGTCCTTTAATATTTGGATAACTTGTTTTTGATGCTCTATGTGATCTTCCACTGCTTGAACCTTATATTTTTCTTTTAGAGACGAAGTGATGGAAGGGGGGTGGTATCCATAGAGTGCCATAAATGGTGTTATTTTTGTTGCAGTATGAAAGGAAGTGTTATACCACCATTCTTCCAAGGGTAACCATTTGAACCATTGTGTTTGTTTATCAAAGACAAAGAAACAAAGGTACCCTTCCAGACATTTTTTCACTATCTTGGTTTGTCCATCAGATTAAGGATGATAGGATGAGCTATGAGCCAATTTAGTACCCAAACAAGAAAATAATTTTGTCCAAAAATGTCGAGTGAAGATGGGATCTCTGTCGCTTACATTAATATTTGGGTTGACATGTAGCTTCTGAACTGTCTCCATGAATGCGGTGGCAACTGTACTAGATTTGAAGGGATGACAAAGTGCACAAAAGTGTGCGTACTTGGTCGGTCTATCAACAATCACCACGATGACACTCTTTCCTTCAGACTTCGGTAACCCTGTGATGAAATCCATGGAAACCTCCCGCCAACACTGAATTGGGATGGATAATGGTTGTAAAAGACCTGAGGTCTTAATTTTTTCCACCTTATTTTGTTCGAAAGCCATACATTCTTCCACAAGCCTTTGAACATCAGTTTTAAGGCCATCCCAAAAAAAATCCTTCATGACTCTATGGTAGGATTTCAAAAATCCTGAGTTCCCTCCTACTGGAGAGGTGTGCAATTCCAATAGTACCTTTTGTTTGAGTTGGGAGTTCTTACATAAGTATAAGCGATCTTTGTACCATAGTGAATCATTTTTCCATGTAAATGTATCTGATGCACTGGAATCCTGCTACAACCTTTGAATGAGAGTCCGCACTTTTTCGTCATTCTTCCATTCATCCCTTGCTTCTATTATCCAATCGGGTTGGATGATCGAGATAGCACAGAGAAAGGCCTCCACTTCCTCATCCTTTCTTGAGAGTGCATCTGCCACAACATTTTGCTTCCCCTTTTTATAGATGATTTCAAAATCATAACCCAATATCTTAGTTACCCATTTTTGTTGTTCTTCTGAAAATAGTCTTTGTTCCAAGAAGTATTTAAGACTATCATGATCTGTTTTGACCTTGAAGTTCCTACCTATTAGCTAAGGATGCCATTTCTTCAATGCATGTATTATTGCCATCATTTCCTTATCATAAATGGGTTTGTGTAAGTCCATTCACTTGAGTGGTCGACTTTCAAAAGTGAGGGGCCTTCCTTCCTGCATTAGGACAACACCAATTCCATTTTCCGAGGCATCACATTCCACAATAAAGGTTTTTCTGAAGTCTAGAGTGGTCAAGACAGAGCTTTGCACATCACCTCTTTAAGTTGTTCAAAATATTTAGTTTCCTCTGGAGTCCATGAAAATGCATCCTTCATATTTAGTGCCATTAAAGGTGTTGCTATTCTTCCGTAGTGTCGAACAAACTTGTGGTAGTAACGTGTCCAACCCAAAAATCCTTTAAGATTCTTCAATGTTTTGGGAATTGTCCAGTCCATCATGCCCTTAATTTTGTTATGGCCTACCTTGACACCTTCATGAGATACAATATGAACCAAATACTCTACCTCCTTCACTCCAAAGAAACATTTGGATGGTTTTTCATATAGTTGTTGATCCTTTAGTAGTTGTAGCACCTTGTCAACTTGTCGCACATGATCCTCCCAAGACTTTCTATAGATTAGTATATCATC
>ML788469.1:21515-38791 GCA_009831015.1 Picea engelmannii
CCATACAAATTGATTGGGTTCTAAATATAAAGAAGCAATTCGTACCTTTTGTGTATGTGGCACATTATGTAGATCAAAGAATTGCTCCATCTAAAGTATCCATGTGATTGGGTCCTTGCCATCGAACTTCCTCATATCGATCTTAGGAATGTAGTTGGTCTTCAACCCAAAGTTGGAGTTTCTCCATTCTTGATTCACCTTCCTTGTTTCCTCATCATGAATTTCATGGGATGCATTTTCACTTTCAGGTGTCTTCTCTGTTACAAAATGTTTCAATACTTCCATGATCTCCTCTTTTAAACCATCCATCTTTGCCTCCAACTTAGCTTCCATCTCTTGTAGTTCATCTTTTGTTACTATCTTCTTTTGTAAATAATTTATGTCCCTACACATTTCTTCACCTTCATAAAGATTCCAAGTAGGATTGTCTGGAGGCTCATTTGGTGTAGAAGTTCCCTTTTTGGGTGGCATGTTGGTGAAGTATCATTTTTGAACCTTGATTTTGAGGTGGTTATATTAGACAATATTTCTTCTGTTGTATCTCCCAAGTTTCATCCCTTCTGGGTATGAAACTTTCTTTTATGTAGTTCTCTAATATTTCTTCTCTGAAATGCCATGGGTTTGATCAAAATTGGATGTTCCAAGTGGAAATTATGGTAACTTCCCTACGACTTGTTGATTTTTGGCATTTCCAGGAGATCTCACTTGTATAGCGTGCCCTGCACAAAATAATTGATATAAAATTCTGAAACTCGTACCAGAAATAATACAGACTATCTCATATTCAATGAAACCAGTCTCACTCAATTGGGATACTCTAAGAATAAGTTATGATTGTTTTACCTGGAACACCTTCTTGAGACTAGTCAATAGGACTAGTCAGATACCCTCTCTTCCACAGGTTGTATCTACAAATGTAAGATGACCCAGAAGCTGAAATTTTTACCACAGATACCTTACTAATTTCTATGAATAGCCTATGGAGTTCAGGGTCTGAAACATTACAGAAAATGTTTTATAGCAACAATTCTGAAATGACTCAATTCAGAATGATTCCAAAACCCCGTCTTGCACAATTTGTATCTTTGAAAGTATAAGGCCTCATGAGCTAAAAATTTAACCCAACGTACCTTGATCCATCAAATAAATATCCTCCAAGTCGTTCCTTTTGAAACAATGCAGAAAACAAGTTATAGATAAAATTCCAAGGTGTCTTAGATGTAGCAGCGAAACCCTAAGACCTTGAGCTCTCATACCATATGTTAAGGACCAAATATCAATATAGCATAGAAAAACCTCAGAATAAGTACTAAACGCCTTGAAAAAGAGATAATTTCAGATAATAAGCCTCTTCGAGGGGCCAACCTCCTTCTAACCCACATAAATGTTCAAGTACAAGATGATTCCAAATGAAAATGTATCCTTGGTATATATAGGAGACTAGGAGGTATAATTACAACTAATGGAATAAAGCCGACATAAATAAGATAGCATTACTAATGTAATATGCCCAAATTAAGGGGTAATGAGCCAATATTATGGCTTAACAATTTTTCTAAATTAAATTAATGAAAATAAAATTAAATGGGAATTTGGGAAAGAAATCACTTAGAAATTCTATAAAAAGGATGGAGGAGGAGGAGTATGGATCTCATATTTTATGCGTAACGTTACACTGCTGATATTTGTATTGACTAACTTATCTTGTGGGAGTTGAGATACCCAACTCGGGTAACGAGTGGTAGCTCAACCTTGCGAGGTGAGATGGGTGCTAGTTGTTCTCTGGTATAGTGTCCGTGGCCCCTTTGCGGCTTGGGGGGCTCAGGGGGAAGAAGAGTACCCCTAGCGTTGGATGGGAGGTACTAGTGAGGTCACATTAGTCAGCAAGCGGAGGCTGGGTGGAGCGCGTGCGGGACAAAAACTACTAAGCATGCGTGTTTGGCTAAGGTAAGTCGGTTTAATTGTTACTCGCAATAAAATAAAATTTACTTATGTTATATCTCTGTGATCGTTAAAGATTTCATTTCCATGTGTTGTCTTGCACCTGCTTCCTACGGTATTGTAACCTCCTTGCTTTTTGTTTTCCGAACAGATTTCACTTGGTGAACCCAATTTTTGATTTCCATAACTTATCTGTGTGGGTTTTTATTGATTTTTTGAAGAGTTTGTGCCTTATCTTCTACCCTTATCCCTAGGTCATCAGTCCATGCCCGAGCAGTCGGCCAGGAGCCTAATCGATGGTCATAAATTCGGTGTTTATAGACCTATAGATTCTAATGCCTTGCTTTTTTATGCATGGATGATGAGTGAAGGATAATTTTTCCCATCTATCTATCCTTGGCTTGTCCCTGCGTTCCTTAGAATGATAATCCTTGCATTGATTGATTTGTTGTGGAATGGTTTATCTTTGCGTATTTTGTTACATTATCTCTACGAATAATCATTGTGATTTCTAGGCATCTTAACCAGTGCTTGATTGGTATAACTCCTACGATTTTATTGACAAACCCCAGCCTTGTTCACTATCATCGTTGTTATTTTTGTGATGAATCCCAGTTCTTGGATGCGTATTTGTCTATGATCACTGGTAGTGACTCTGACGTAATAAATCGACAATGTTTGATAGACCGCCTATGAAATTTTGTGACTACGATGGAATCTTCAGACAACGTTTTTATTTTCCTTCAATTCTTGCGTTTTTACACTTAAACCAGAATGATTTTCTTACCTAGAATGCTTGCGTTTTTACACTTGAACCACAACAATTTTATTACATGGAATGACTACGTTTTTACACTTTAAAAACAATGATTTTCTTTACCTGGAATGTTGTGTTTTCACACTTGAACCACAATAATTTTATTACTTGGAATGTTGCATTTTTACACTTGAACCACAACGATTTTCTTACCTGGAATTCTTGTGTTTTTACACTTGAACCACAATGATTTTCTTACCTAGAATGCCTACGTTTTTACACTTGAACCAAAGGGATTTTCTTTACCTTGAATGTTGAGTTTTTATACTTGAACCACAACGATTTTCATACCTGGAATGCCTGTGTTTTTACACTTGAACCAAAACAATTTTCTTTACTTGAATTCCTGCATGTTTACTGTGCAAGGGTAGCATTTTTGGCTATGCATTGGTGGTGTTCCTACTGTGTGAGCGGGGGTCGTGTTTACTGTGTGTTGGGTAGCGATCCACCTTTATTAGCATTTAGTCACCCTGCGATTTCATCTCTGTTGTGACAACTTATCATTTATGCACTATGCGTGTCACTTACACTTGACTCCGTTTTATTAAATTAGGTGTTATTTAAAGGTCTGACAATCATCAATTTCTAGCAATTTAGTGACAACTCTTTTTACAGTGAGTATGGATAGCTACATATCTACAACAAATTTGGGTAGCGTTCATTATGGTTGACAATATTATTCTGGCATAGATTCATACGCAATGTATATCAATTTTACTAATCAGAGAATGAGTTGGTATTTCAGAACAAAAATGATTTGATTAACAACGTATTGATTGTTACCTTTATTGGATAATGATGTTTTTTTTATCAACTAGTTATGATTAATTACACATGAAATTTTATTATTTAAATTATATCAGAGTTATCATATTTATGCCATCTATATCATGCTTAATATATGGCAATAACGTATACACAACAATATAATAATTATAGACACCAATATTAATAGACTTCATTATCGCATTTAATATACCTGCAATCGAATAATTAATCTAGAACATTGATAATAGACAACAAACTGAGTAATAATTATCCATCCACAGCTCAATTGTTGTTGACAACAGTTTCCCTTAATTTATTATATGAATAGTCAGCCAGGTGTTCTTAGATAGGGATCCCCCTAAATTTTTAGTTGCGAGGGATAGCATTTGTACTTAGGGAATTTCTTCACAGTAAATTTACCCATAGTGTTAATTACCCAGTGATATGGAACTTATAGTTATGGATCTTATTGATCTTAGACAACTACATCTTTCATTTTTTTAGATAGCATTGTTGATTATTCTGACAACTTGATAGCGATTTTTCTTAGATGACAATGTGGATTTTATAGAGAGCAAGAGAAATGTTATCCAGCCAACCTTCATAGAGAGATATTACAGTTAGACTGTGTGCTCATGGTTAAACCTAGATTGTGATAAACAACATTGTGGATACGTCAACTATATTGATCTAAGTTTGGGAAGGGTAATGATAGAGTTGAGGGAGTTAACTTAGGCTACAAGGAATTACATGTTAGTAAATGACAAGGGCAGTGATACCTTTATGTTAATAAAATCTTAATTAGATAATAAAGACTTATTGTAGAATGGATTCTTGAGGGAGAATTTCTTCGATGGCTAACAATGTCCTTTAATTAATGTACAGATTCATTTTGTTGCACAAGGAGATTATTTTGTTGCATGAATGTCTTAGTAGTCTTGTTGACTTTTCTATTGGGTGCTAGGGTTACTCGTCTGGTCCATTGATCTCCTAGCGCATTGAATTTAGCTTGTGTTGATGATCATGTTATGTTGTTGCACCACGATTGTTATGTTGTTACACCACGATTTTTGTCATGCCCATCACGTGGCGACGACATGATCCCTAATGAGGGGATCATTGCGCACCCTAATGTGCACGTTTCTTCGTTGTAGTTGTTGTTGGTGCTTGGGTTGGAACTCCTTCATGCATTTTTTTTTGCGTGGCATAGAGGTTCTAGTTATTGGTCATCGAGGACGTTGTGTCAGGATTGTGGATGTTGTCCTTTAGCTTGTAGGCATTGTCGTGTTGTGTCACACCGGTATTCGTTTCTTTCTTTTGTGATTTTCGCGGGTTTCACCCAGTTGCTCGATGTGCTAGTGTGTAAAGTCGTTGTTGTATGTTGCATGATCTGTGTGGATGGTGTTCGCCATTGCCTTCCTGCCTAGAAACAAAAAAAAAATTCACTTTTCGCTTCACTTGGAGTCGTAACCTCACTTTTGAAATCTGTGAGGTTTTTTAATTTTTATACCATTTGTTCCGATATGCTGACCCGATTAGTTTTCCTTGTGTCTTCTCTGTATCAGAGTGCACCTCTTGGTGTGAAGGCACTACTCCACGTGGCCTTTCACACTGTAAAATCTTACTCTATACTTTGTTTAAGTGGATCGAACGATCATTTGAACTCATTGCACCTAGAATTCTGTGGTATTCTCGCTAATAGTTAATAGGTTGCTTCTCTTAAGGGAAAAATCGACTCTATCCAGGAATTTTACCTTTTAGAGGATTCTCTTTTAACTTTTCTGATCGGTTTCATTCTCCAAATTCATATGCGTCACATGCTAGAAATCCTTGTAGAGTCTATGTGCTTAAGGTTCGCGTTGATGGGGTCTTAAAAGATACTACGTTGGTCTCTTCTTCATATCGTAATACTTTTGAGTTCTTTTACGATTTACCCATTATAAAACTTTGGTATTTACAACTTATGCACACCGAATCTAATGTTTATTATCTAACTTGCAGGTTTCTACTATGGTTTTTAAACCAAACTACAGAGAGTCGGTCTTGTTTGCTCGTATTGTCGAAAATGGAGTTGAAACGAAATACTTGCATGATGGTAATGTTCAGAATCCCTTCGTTCTATATTTTTGTAATGATTTTTACAACCAAGTTAACGCTAAATACTAACGTTATCATTTTCCTTGACATGTATCCAGGACTGACATAACACTTTACTGGTTCTCGATTTCATGCTTCATCCCTTACTTCCAGCTATGCACGCTCTATCTTTTACTGTGGTTTCAACAAAGGGTTTATAGTTAAAAAATATTTCTCGTATGCCTTATAGGAATTTCATAGTTTTTGTGATGGGAAGGGATTAGTTTTCAGTCTGGGAATAATTCATATTTGTGTCACGAATATTTTCCATAATCCCTTTTTTTTAACAGAGTCGAAAGACTCTTTATTAGCGGACATTATTTCAAACGATTTCTTGTCATTGTACAAATTTCATACAAGGATTTATTTCCTTGGTTTTATAATATATATACAGAGTACTCTTATCTATTAATTTGGCATTTTTGGACATGCAATATTTATGTTAATTTCTTTATGTATTAATCACATTAATTTTTTTTATCCTTGTGTTTGGGCATGATAATTAGTAATGGAATTTATTTCTTTATGTTGGTTGTACCAAATAACAAAGCAATTTATCTCTCCTTTTTGGATTTACACGCTTATTCTGTCTTTCTATTTCGTTATAATCCGTTTGCCACTATATGGGAACTTAAAAATATAAAAAGGCAATTGTTTTGATAGTTAATGTATAGGTATCTTGTTATGGAATTACGAGAATCAAAGTTTTTACTTTAAACTAGCTTATACTGGAATCTCTTATTCTTGTTAATGGTTTTTATCTACTATGTTATTTCGAATTAAATAGAACAATTTCCAAAAGATTTATGCACTATTGGGATTTGATATGTTATAAATTGCGAGAATATTCAATTCTCGATTCCTTTAAAGTATTTAGGTATTTTGTAGATGTTTAGATACATTTTATTATGCATAAAATTAAAAACATCTGGTAATTTAAAACACAAAACATTTCAAAATATCGTTCGACAATAAAACCCCAAATTAGAATCATACTTTTCTTAGAAATAGGAATCATAATTTTAATTTTATTTTCCTCAATATATTGATAATATTTAATAAATAAAAGAGAATAAAGCATGTACAATTCTCAGAATCAAGGAAATGGGAAAAATAATCTAAATGTCGTCGTTCCACCCAACCAAAATCCAAAACAACCAAACTCACTTGCTTTGAATACCCCCAAGCCTTGGAGCTGAACCATAAGGTCGAAGACTGTAGCTTTATTCTACAAAACTTACTTCCAAAAATTCACACATTTCATTCTCTAGTGTCTTTCCCAATCATGCGAGCCTCCTTCTTTATTGATGTGAAATATGTTTTATTCACTTTTCTAGGAATTTTGGTCATTAATGAGGCACCTGCTCAACTCTAACTCTCACTCGATTTTGACCAAATTTTCTGGGAAGATGCCCCCTGCATCACTTGAGTTTGAATCAAGCTCTTTGCCACTTGGTCTTTCATAGTATGACACTTGGCATTCCTCCCTGTGGGTAAGCAATCACTCTTTAATGGTTAACTTCAAATATTTTTTCCCTTATTTTTATGAAATAATTCTCAAAATGTCTTTACAATCGTTTCGACCACCCTTGGTCAAAATTTAGTCAATAAATAGTTTAATACATAAATATAATAATGTCTTAATAATTTCAAAATTTGGGATATTATACACCCCCCTTTAAATTTTAACACCGTGTTACTCAAGGTCCTTTGAGTCCTCTCGAAAAAGAATTGGATATGCCTCTCGCATATGACTCTCCAATTCCCAAGTATCTTCCTCGGGACTAAGGTGCCTCCATTGCAAATTTACTTTCCCGATGGTACAGTTCAAGAATAAGTTCTTTCTTATCAAGAATGTGTTCTCGTTCCACTTGTAATTCTCCTTCGGGTTCCACCGGTATTACATCCCAATCAACCACATGAGTAACATCATGCACATATTTTTTTAATAAAAAAAATTGAAAAACATTATGTATTTTTAGTGTAGCTAGAAGTGCCAGCTGATAGGCTATTGGCCCCACTCTTGCTAACACTTCGAAGGGTCCACAATATCTTGGAGCTATTTTACTACAATTTTCTATTTTCAAAGAACTTTTCATCGGTTCAACTTTTACATAAACATGATCCACAACTTGGAATTCTCTTGGAGTTATTTTTAAATCTGTGTAACTTTTTTGTCGGTCTTGTGCCACCTTCAAGTTATGTTGTACATTTTTCACGGTTTGTTCCATATCTTTCAACATATCAGGACCTAACATTAATCTCTCCACTGAACTACTCCAAGAAATTGGAGTGTTCCATTTTCGTCCATAAAGTATTTCAAAGGGACTTAATTTAGTTGTGTTGGGTATGTGTTATACTCTTTTGCACGACAAGAATGTTGTGTATGTGTTATTTTTTTGCCTCAGGAAATGCATCACATATTTTTCTCGTTTTTCATGTTGCCTCGATATTTGTGTCCATTGTTGGTCGATTTTTCGACACATGTTTTTTTCCGATGGTTTTCTATTTCTAGTTAAGGAATTAGGGTTGTTGACTAATCAAGGTCATTGGGTTAGGGTTTTGGATGTCGTTGGATCCTATATGTATATTGTATTGTAAACAATGTATCATAATGAACTAACATTCCTATATGTATATTGTATTGTAAACAATGTATCATAATGAATTAACATAGAATATGTTAGTTTTCGCGGTTTGCGTTTCTAGGGGAAAAATATATGTGTAATGTGTGTATTTTCCCTTGTATATTTTATGTTCTTTTATTGAAAATCTATTTGCAGTAAAATATTGTACAAGGTTAAAATCTACATTTTGTATCAAAGAAATTATTGGCATCAGGGGGATTCCTTTGTGGTCAAGGGTTTGGATTGGGACTGTGATAAGCCGTGTTACAGTGGGATATCTGTGGTATTGATTATTCATGTGAATAGAAATGGCAGGCAATTCGAAAATGGAGATCCAAAAGTTTAATGGAAAATCTTTTGAATTGTTGAAGGTCAAGATGGAATATATGTTGGTGGACAGAGATGAGTGGATCGCGATGGATCTAGGTACTACACCTAAAAGAACCTCAACAGATGAATGGAAAAAGTTGGATCGAAAGGCAAAGATCAAAATCTGACTGTGTCTCTGAGATTCAATATTATTGAATGTGTTAGAGGAAGCTACAACCAGGGATTTATGGGATAAGTTGGGGAATTTGTATTAGTCTAAGTCCCTAGTAGATAAACCACTCCTGAGAAAGAAGTTGTATAACCTAAGCATGAGAGATGAAGACTCCGTGGAAGAGAATTTGAATGCCTTCAAAACTATGGTAAGGCAATTAATATATGTTGAGATTAAAATTTAAGATGAAGATAAGTGTATGATTTTAGTATTCTCTTTACTAGACTCATGGGATAATCTGGTTGTGGCCATAGGTAGTAATACAACTACCTTGAAATTTGATGAAGTGGTCTCATGCTTGTTGTCGGAGGAGATGAGATGAAAGAACATGGAAGGACAAAGAACATATGAATTATTTGCAAGAGGATGCTCCCAGGAAAGAAATAGATATAAGTCCTCAAGTGGGAGATATAAGTCTAAGGGTAGATCTAAATATCCTGAAAATTTTGTAAAGGTATGTTGGAGATGTGGAAAACAAGGGCACTACAAGAAGCGATGTAGATCCAAAGTTGAGAAAAAGAAGGGATCTGAAGAAACTCCTTCTACATAAGAAAAAACATCCAAGGAAGAAGGAGGGGATGTGTACTTGGCTTCTTCAAACACACATGAATATCATGAGACATGGTTAGTCGAATAAGGTGCATCCGTTCATATGACTCCCCACAGGGAGTGGTTCTCTGAATATGAAAGGTATGATGGAGGTAATGTTTTCCTAGGTAATGACTGAACAACTAGAATCATAGGAAAATGAAAATTCAAGTTGAGGTGCATAGATGGAATGTTTATAACACTAACTAATGTTCTTCACATACCAATATTGTCCATAATTTTGATTTCTGTAAGAAAAATGGATGATGCAGGGGTAAAAACAATATTTGAAAAATAAACGTGTAGGATGGTTCGAGGAGAAATGGTGTTGCTGAAGTGAGTTTGGTTTCGAACTCTATATAAGATACAATGAAGAACTATTAGTGATGCGTGTAATAGTTTCATTATTATTGATATTGGATTTGAAGAATAAAAAACTCCTACAGTGTGTGGAGAAAAGATTATGTTGTGGCATCAAAGACTTGGGCATATCATAGAGATGGGTCTTCTACTACTACAGGGTAAAGGTTTGGTTAAAGGTATGTCCAACTGCTCTTTGGATTTTTATTTATGTGAACATTGTGTATATGGGAAGTGGAATTGGGTAAGAATCCACTCTGGTGCAATGAGGGAAGAAGAAATTTTACAGATAGTTCACAGTGATGTGTTTGGACCTGTGTCGATTCCATCATTAGGAAAATATCTATACTATGTCTCATTTATAGATGAATTCTGGAGGAATACTTGGATATATTTTATGAGGAAGAAATATGAATTATTTGATAGGATTAAGGAGTTTAAGGATCTTGTTGAGAGTCAAATGGAGAAAATAATTAAGGTGTTGAGGACATCTAATGGTGGAAATTTCTGTGAGAATGAATCTAAATAATTTTGTAGGAAGTACAGTATAGAAAGGTAGAAGACTAATCCATATACACCTCAGCAAAAAGGAGTTGTAGAAAGGATGAATAAAACGCTAATGGAAAAAGAAAGGTGCATGCTCAATGGTGCCAGGTTAGGGAGAATTCTAGGCAGAGGTAGTGGGTACTGCATGTTACCTAGTCAATAAATCACCCTCATCAACACTGGATGACAATACTCCACAAGAAGTATGGAATGGTATGAAACCTTCTCTCGCACATCTCAATGTATTTGAATGTGAGGCATATGTTCATGTTCCAAAGGAAAACAAGAGTAAGCTAGATAAAAAGGTTTAAAATTGTATATTTATTAGGTATAAAGATGTTATCAAAGGTTATAAGCTTTGGAACCCAGAAACTAAGAAGGTTTTGTATATCCAAGATGTGGTATTTACATAAATGAAGGATTTTGTTAAAAAAAAAGTCCTACAAAGTAAGGAAGAACAAGAGAAAATAGAGTTTGATTTAAAGGATGATGCATCAGACTCTATAGAAGAATAGAAATTAGAATAAGAATATCCTCATACTCAAGTATTAAGGAGATAGGTTTGAGAAAGAATGCTACCAGAAAGGTATACTCCATCTGATTTCTGTTCAAAATTTTCTTTTTCTATTACTAATGATTAACCTAGAACTATCATGGAGGTAGTGGATAAAGACGATGGAAAAATCTGGGAAAAGGCCATGGATGAAGAAATCGAATCCTTGGATAAGAATGACGCTTGGGATCTAGTGGAGTTTCCGACTGGAAAAAATCCCATTGGAAGCAAATGGGTATTTAAAAAGAAGTTGAATGTACAAGGAAAAGTGGAGAAATATAAATTTTGGTTAGTATCAAAGGGTTATTACCAAGTTGAGGGAATTGATTTTAGTGAGATCTTTTCTCGTATTGCCAAGTTAACTTCTATAAGATTTTTTTTATATGTTGTTTCTTCATTTGATTTCGAAGTAGAACATATGGATGTGAAGACAACATTCCTACATGGGGATTTGGAAGAAGAAATCTATATAAAGAATCCAAAAGGATTTGTTTTGAAGGGAAAGAAGGAGTTGGTATGTAATGCAAGCTAAAAAAGTCCCATGCATGGTTTAAAACAATCACCAAGGATGTGGTATCAAAAATTTGATACTTATATGCTGGGACTTGGCTTCACAAGAAGAAAAGAGGATTGTTGTGTGTATTTTAAATTAATTGGTGATCATTTGATTTATTTGGTCTTGTATGTGGATGACATGTTGTTGATAGGAAACAACAAGGAGATTATCCAGGATGTGAAAACTCAGTTTCCCTCTAAATTTGACATGAAGGATGTCAGTGCTGCAAATTTCATTTTGGGCATGGAAATTAAAAAAGATCGAAAAAACAGGAAAATACGGTTAAATCAAAGAAAATATGTAGAGACAATATTGAAAAGGTTTATTATGCAGGAATGTAAACTGATGAAGGTCTATATTCCTGTTGGTGTAAATTTATCTTCAGATCAATATCCCAAGACACAATAATAGGAGGAAGACATGTCTCGTGTTCCATATGGGAGTGTAGTTGGAAGTTTGATGTATGAAATGGTTTGTACTTGACTGGACATTGCACATGAAATGGGAGTTTAGAGAAGGTATATGTCAAAACCAAGGAAGGAGCATTGGACAAGAGTAAAAAGTATTTTTAGGTATTGCATGGCACTACTAGCTATGGATTTTTGTACCAAGGAAGACCAGGATTGAACAGAGTGTTGGAGATATATGGATTTGTGTATGCAGATTGTGCTAGAGATCTAGATCGTAGGGTATCTACAAGCAGGTATCTGTTTAACCTGTTTGGAGGAGAAATCAGTTGGATGATAAAAATAGAGGTTGCAGTCGCACTTTCAACTACAAAATATGAATACATGACATCCACCCATGCAAGTAAGGAAGCAATGTGGTTACACAGATTGTGTTCAAGTACTGGATTGGTACAACAAAATGTAAGGATAGATTGTGATAGTAAAAGTGCATTTTCTATGGCGAAGAACCCGACTTATCATTCAAATAAAAAACACATTGATATTCAATATCACTTTGTGAGAGACATGGTTGAAGAAAATAAAGTGTTTTTGATGAAGGTGTACACTTTGAAGAATGTTGTAGATCCATTAACAAAATCTGTGAGCACTGAGAAGTTCTCTTGGTGTAGAGGATCCATGGGCATTGTTGCCCTTGATTGTTGACTATGTAACCATCTAACCCCCTGTATGAAAATAAAACAATAAGTGGGAGAATTTTGGGTATGTGTTATATTATTTTGCATAATGAGAATGTTGTGGATGTGTTTTTTTTCTCGAGAAATGTGTCGCATTTTTTCCTGAGTTTTCATGTCGCCTCGATTTTCATGTCCATTGTTTGGAGGTTTTTTGGCACATGTTTTTTTCCGATGGTTTTCTATTTCTGGTTAAGGAATCAGGGTTGTTGACTAATCCATATCACTGCGTTAGGTTTTTGGATGTCGTTGGATCCTATCTATATATTGTATTGTAAACAATGTATCACAATGAATGAATATAGAATATCCTGGTTTTCACGATTTGGGTTTCTAGGGGAAAAATATCCGTGTAATGTCTGTATTTTCCATTGTACTTTTTTGTTCTTTTATTGAAAATAGATTTGCAGTAAAATATTGTAGAAGATTAAAATCTACAACCTGAAGCCTGGAAATGATTTCTATAAGCAAATTCAACAAGATGTAAATACTCTTCCCATTTACTAGGCTTATCCATGACATACATTGTAAGCATCTCCTCCAACAATTGGTTTACCCTTTTAGTCTTCCCTTCCATTTGTGGGTGATAAGAAATACTAAATTTTAAATGGGTGTCCAAACCTTTAAACAAATATTTCCAAAAAGTACCTATCAACTTAACATCTCTATCAGAAATTAAAACTTTAGGCACACCATGTAACTTGAAAATTTATTTCATAAAAATATCAGCAATATTTATAGCTTTATAAATGGACTTCAGAAATAAAATGTGTTTCCTTTCTTAATTTATCAACAACAAGCATAATAGAATCATTTTTTTTATTATTTTTAGGTAAACATGTTATAGAATCCATACTAATAACTTTCGACTCCCATTACATAATAGGTAGAGGTTTTAGTAAGCATGTTGGGTGCTTTTGCTCAATTTTTACTTGCTGGCATTCCAGGCATATTGCCAAATATTTGTCTACTTGACTTTTCATGTTTGGCCAAAATAATTCATTTCTTAACATAGTAATCATTTTTGGGTACCAAGGGTGTCCAGAATATGGTTTTTTATGTATTTCATTCAATATTAATAATTTTATTTCACTTGAACTGGGTATGTGTAATCTATTTTTACACATTATTAACCCATTTCTATTTATTCTATAATCTGATTCTTCATTTCCTGCTTCACCTTTTGTTATTTTTCTTTTTTCTTTTTTATATTTTTCATCTTTTTCCACAACTGTTTTGATTTTATCCTCCAAGTCCATCTCATAACTGCTACTTGCGGTCATGTAGACTAAATTTGTATGATGGCTTAAAGCATCATCAACTTTGTTTTCTTTACCCTTAATATGCTCTATTTCAAATTTGTATTCACCTAGGAAATCTAACCATCTAGCTTGTCGAGCATTCATATTTTTTTGATCAAATAAGAATTTTAAACTAATATTATCAGACATCAAAAAAATCTTTCTTCCTATAAGATAGTGTCGTCACATCTCAAGGGCATGAATTATAGTAGCTATCTCTAAATCATGAGCAACATAATTCTTTTCATGATCTTTAAGATTTATATATTCATAAGCTACTACATAATTTTCTTGCATCGACACTAGTCCTAATCCTTCCTTGGACTAATCGATACATACAACAAAATATTTATATGGATCTAATATTTTTAGTATAGGATAAGTAGTTAAAAGATGTTTTAGTTTATTAATACTTTCTTGAAAATTTTCCATCCTATTAAATTTTATTCCCTTCTTCTGTAATGAGGTTATAGGATACACAATTTTTGAAAAAGCTTCAATGAATCTTTGGTAATAGTCAATAATTCCCATAAAAGATCTTATATCAATAACATCTTTGGGAATAGGCCAATCCATTATAGCTTTAATTTTATCCGTATTGACATAAATTCCTTCTTTAGAAATAACATGTCCCAAATACTATAATTTATCTTTATAAAAGTCACATTTTCTTAGCTTAGCATATAATTTGTGTCCCCTTAACACTTGTAGAATTATCCTTAAATGTTATTCATGTTCATGTTCATTTTTTTAATATACTAATATGTCATCAATAAAAACAATAACGAATTTATCCAAGTACTTAAAATATTATTCATTAAACACATGAATGAGGCTCGAGTGTTTGTTGAACCAAAAGGAATTACTACAAACACGTAGTGGCCATACCTCATTCTAAAAGTCATTTTATGAATATGTTCATCCTTTATCCTAACTTAATGATATTGAGAACGTAAGTCAATTTTAGAAAATATTGTCGTTCCTCTTGATCGAACAGGTCATCAATAGGAGGTAAAGGATATTTGTTTTTAATTGTAATTTTATTTAGTTGTATATAATAAATACATAGTCATAAAGTACCATCCTTTTTCATTAAAAGCAATACAGGTGCTCCCCACGGAGACACACTTGGTTGGATGTACTTTTTATCTATTAATTCTTGTAATTGTATCTTTAGTTATTTCAATTCTAATATGTTCATCCTACAGGGATCCTTAGAGACTCGTACCGCACCATGTACTAGGTTTATAGAATATATCTCTTTTTGGAGGTAATCCTAGAATTTCTTTCGAGAATACGTCCTTAAATTCATTTAAAAAATGAAACTCTCTGATATTAATTTGTTTATTTTCCTCCCTATTATTTTTCACATGTACATCATATAATTTACAACCTTTATGCACACAATTGTTCATTTGTAACGCTAATATTTCCCAAAAATAAACTATTTTAGGTATTTCCTAAATATTAACAACATTACAAGTATCATCCATGCATAAAAATGTCATATAATAATAGTTTAGTATCACTCTATGTTATTCTAACCAATTCATACCAATCAACAAGTCATAGGATCCCAAGGGAAACACATTCAAATCAACACGGTTTTTGAAATCATTGATAAAGAATTCACACTTGCCAACAAATCCAGTTACTTTCCTTTTTGTACATGTAGCAATATGAACTAACCATGACTTTTCAATTTTTTTTTTTGTAGTTTACACATCTTCACAACTCTAGGTAAAATATAACTTAAAATAGCACCAGGGTCAATCAAAATAGAGATTGGTTCATTATTTAGCATACCTTCTACTTCCACCATGGAATTTTGATGATTTGTTTGTCTATTTTCCAATGTTGCACTGATTTTTGAAATGTTCCTTGTTATTTCAGCAACTATAGAAGATTCATGAACAATATGCAAGTTGTTGCTGTTTTTATTCCTGAGCAAACAATCCTTATAATAATGTGGATCACCACGCTCCCAACATTTCAAAGGTCTCTTTGGGTTGTACTTTTATTATAAATAGTAACTGGTTCTCTTTCATTATTCCCAAATTGATTATAAGGCTTATTACCCTTGTAATTATTCCCTTGATAACCCCATTGATTATTTCCAAAATTGTTATTGTAAAATTTTCTTCCTTTTCCTTTTTGTTCAAATTTATTACGCTTTTTATCTTTCCAATTATTCACATTATGATTTTTGTTTTTATTTTGCTCATAACTAAAATTCACTTTCCTCATTGCTTATTCTAATGTTCATGGGTTATCATATTCAATTCTTTCTTTATAAGTATGAGATAGACAACTTATAAACCGTTGAACCTTTGTATTTTCATCAATAATATAAGACACATATTGCAACAAAATTAAAAACTTCTACAAAGATCCTTCATTGTCATACTTCCCAATTTTAATTCATAAAATTCCTTCTCCTTTTCTTCCTAATAGTGTTCTGACAAGTATTGTCTTTTAAAATATTTCTTAAAATTTCTCCAAGTTACATATCGTTCTTTAATATGTTTTACTTTTTTTATATCTTGCTACGAGATATCGACTTTTTCAAGAACGTTATATTTTCATTTTCACTTTTAATTCACTAGAATAATTATATATTTGGAAGTACTTCTTCATTCCTAAAATCCATGCTTCAAGTTCTTCTCCTATTTCAATTTCACTATTGAACACAAGGGGTTTGATCTTTTAAATTCCCCAATGATTTCATCACCAAACTTGCATTTCTTTTTAGTTTTGAGCTGATTATTATCATTGCTTTCACTTAAATATTCAAATTTATGTTTTCTTTTATTTTCCAATTTCTCATTAGTAGATTCAGTGTCATTATCATAAGATTTTTGTTTTCTTTCTTTTCATTTACATGTTTCATTTCCAATTTCGTTAGAGCCAAAATATTTATTCTTAAGATTTTCAAGATCATGAAATTTGTTTAATAACACATCATTTAATTATTCTTGTTCTTTTAGAATACTTTGTTATCAGCTTTCACCCTTTGTAATTCTTCTTTAAGATCTTTAATTGTTTGTAATATTTCTAGCTCATTATCATTTCATTTTCATTTAGATTTACCGAGATATTCTCCTCATTAAAATTTTCTTGTTCACATTATCCCGAAATTTGGGATGAGAACCCCCTTATCCTGACATCGAAACTTGTGTCCTTATCTGTATAGCAATACAACAAGAAAAGTTTCTTTTCTCCTTGTATATAATAAGTGAGAATTTTTTTTATAAATTTTATGAGTGTATTTTGAAAAACAAAGAGTAAGACTTACTACTGTTATATATATATATATATATATATATATATATATATATATGTATATCTAATTTGTTTATTATGTTGAACCCTCTTAGGACAAGTGTTTAAACCTCATCTCT
>ML788469.1:38843-72145 GCA_009831015.1 Picea engelmannii
TCTGATCTAATTTAATATTTCTAAAATCATACAAGGAGGGTAGTTCATATACGATATTTAAAATTAAACCTTGTGGGGCATAGACCTCATGATATTTTTTGTATAGACTCTAATAATAGAGATACCAATTGTTTTCGCTAACAAGGATACCAATTTTCGTCGCTAACAATGGTACCAATTGTTGGAGTTAAAGCCTAAGGTAAAGTATCTAAATGAGTAACGCATATTCACTTATGTTGGGTGATTCTATAAACCTTGTAATAACCCTTATGTTCTATAGTAAGCATATAAAACATTTTTTAACACCCAATTCAATTTCGCAAGGGAAACATATCGTTTCCCTTCGATTCATTACCCCGACCCCTCCTCTCCCCTTCGAGTCATTACCCATCCATACCTACCTTGGGAAAGCTCTTTACCAACCCACACATTCTGCATCTGACCGACCTTCTTCATCTTCCTCAAAACTTTTACTTGGTTCGAATCCTGCTTGGTCGAGAGGTATCAAGCTAGAACTCTCGCCTTTAAAAACCCGTAGTGCACGCAAAAAAACACAGGCTGGACCAGCGACATCAGACACATCTGTTTCTGCTACAAATCAAGGGGCGCTTAGAGGATTAAAATCCCTTGCTCGAGGTAAGACATGATTCTTCTCTCCCTCAACATTAGAGGGGTTGGAGGGCCTCTGAAACTCGCCTCCCGCGTAGACTTCTGGATCTCACTAAGTCGACAGTCATCTTTCTACAAGAAACTCTAGTGGATGCCTCCACTGCAAGGGATTTCTTGCTTTTGCTTCGACCAACTTGGATGTCCTGTGCTGCAATCTCGGTTGGTAACTTGGGAGGCCTTCTGGCCTCGTGGGATCCCTCACTTTTTGACTTCTTTCCTATGCTCAGTCCAGGAGGAATTCTAATTTCCGGACACTGTTTTGAGCTAAAGACCGATCTCAACCTGCTCAATGTATACTGACCATGTGCTGACCGTAAAGTCTTCTGGCAACGACTTGATGACCTTGGGCTTTTGGCTGCTAAGAATCTCATCCTGGCTGGTGATCTCAATCTAACCACCAACTCCGAGGAATTATGGGGAGATAGGGTGCAGATCGACCCTCTCCATAGTTTTTTTAGTCGCATCTTTTACAAAAATGCCTTAGTCGATCTGAAACCAGCGGAGCTTCTTCCCACTTGGAGAAATGGGAGAAAGGGCACAACTAGTATCGCCAAAAGATTAGATCAATTTCTGATTGCCGAGGATCTGCTCTCGCCTTCTTGCAGCTACCGATCTTGGGTAAATCTTCCTTTTTTCTCTGATCATGCTTCCATTTTCTTATAGTTGGGAGCGGGGCGTTTTGGGGCTGGACAGCCTTTCAAATTCAACCCGCAATGGCTGAGAGAGGATTCTTACAACAGTCTTGTCAGATCGGTTTGGACAGATTCTTCCTTCTTGTCTCCGGGTGACCCACAAGGAAACCTTATTGTTAAGCTCTCCAGATTAAAATCCCGCTCTAATCTATGGTTAAAAGAGAAGAAGATAGTAGAACAGGCCGACCTACACAGAATTGAGCAGGAGCTAGACACCCTACTTCACCTTAAGATACAGGTTACCAACACTATTGATATTGACTCCAAAATTCTTGGCCTTGAGGAAGCTCATAATGCACACCTGCGTGTTGATGAAGAGAGATGGTGATTGAAAAGTAGGATGACTTGGCTTGCTTGTGGCGACAAAAATACTCGTTTTTTTCATCGTTTTTCCATCCCTAGGAGATCCAAAAAACATCTATGGGACATTGAGGATGATGACAGATTGTTACACCATTCTCAGGATGGTATCAAATCTGTTGCATACAAACATTTTAACTCTTTTTTCAAGGTTACCTCAGCTCCTGATCTTGCTGCACAAGTCGAGTTAGCCAGTCTCTTTCCCAAGATGGTCACCACCGAGGAAGCCATAGCCTTGGAAGCACCTTGTACAAAGGAGGAGTTGTTTTTGGTGCTTAAGGGCTTCAAAAAAGAAAAGAGCCCTGGACCAGACGGCTGGTCTGTTAATTATACCTGCATTTTTTTGATCTAATGTTTCAGGATCTTTTGGACGCCGTGGAGGATTCTAGAGTTAGAGGAGTGGTGAACCCACAGCTCAACAGAACCTTTGTTGTTCTGATTCCAAATTCTAACAAGCCCAAACATTTTCAAGACTTTCGTCCTATCTCCCTCTGTAACCTATGTTACAAACTTATTTCCAAGATTATTGCAAGAAGAATCTGACCCTTTCTGTCCTTGGCTCTTTCCGATGAACAACTTGGCTTCCTAAAAGGAAGACAAATCATCGACGCTGTTGGAGTTGCCCATGAATGTATTCACAGTTTAAAGACTAAAAAACAACAGGCCCTTCTTCTAAAGCTGGACCTTAAAAGGGCCTTCGATTGCATTAACTGGAACTTTCTTCACCTTGTTCTTATACAGTGTGGCTTCGATCTTATCATCACAAACTGGATTCTGAGCTGCATATCTTCGGCCTCTCTAGCTGTTCTAATTAATGGGGAAGCTACCAGATATTTCCACTGTGAGAGAGGACTCCGACAAGGGTGCCCTCTCTCACCTCTTCTGTTCATTTTGGTCCTGGAAGGGCTTAGCATTTTGCTAAAGATCAATCAAGCAGAGGGACACCTAACTGGTATAAAAATTTCGGGACAGTTACATATCCTCCATTTACTTTTTGTTGATGACGTGTTGATCCTGACATCGGCCAACCCTGATGAATGGTCGCTAATACACTCCATCCTTAACCATTTCTGCTCAGCTTCCGGCCTGGAGATCAATTTACAAAAGTCAATCTTCCTTGCCTCAAGTACACAGGGGACCGATCTATCGGATATAACAGCATTGTTCGGCATGGAAGCTCACGAGCTTGAGAAGGGTTTTTCATACCTTGGGTTCTTTTTAAAATCTTCCAAATATACTAGCAAAGATTGGCATTGGCTTTTCGACAAATTCAACAGCAAGATCCACCACTGGTGCAACAGACTTCTCTCTCTTGGAGGTAGATTCGTCCTAATAAAATCGGTATTGGTAAATCTCCCGGTTTACTGGATGGCGCTAGCACACATCCCGGCTTCGATTCTGAAGACTCTTCGTCAACTCATTTTCTCTTTTCTCTGGTCTGGCAGTAACAAGAACAAGGGCTATCATCTTTTCAATTGGGAATCTATATCAAAGCCTAAATCAATGGGGGGTTGGGGCCTTAGGCACTTGCCTTTCTTCTACAGGGCGCTCACAGCCAACACTTTCTGGAGGATTCTTATGAAACCTGGCCTCTGGAGCTTGGTAATCAAAGCAAAGTACTTTCCATCACTCCCTGTGCACATCTGGATCAGATCGGCATCGGATCGTCCCAACAACGGTTCGATAATTTGGAAACACCTCTCATTGACCCTGCCGATTATTCTCCATTGGATATCATGGAACCCGTGCAATGGCCAATTGATAGAAGTGGGTAGAGACTGCATTTTAGGCCTAGGTAGACACGCCCTTCTCTCAACTCCTCTATTGGCGCATTTATATAGAAGAAATATTTTTTTCCTTCACCAAATCATTTCTCCTTCCAATGGAGGTCTTCTCGGCGACCACTGGCTCAGCAGCGAGGAGCTACAGCTGGATTTTGACTTATATAGCGAATGGATTGGATACACTCAGTCGTTGATGGAAGCGGGCATCCATTTACAAGACAACCCAGATGTTCTTTTGTGGACTGGAGGGGACCAGTTGGGCTCCCTCACGACAAAAAATGTTTATCTTGCGCTTGCAAGTTTTTACTGGTCAAAAGACAAATCAAATCGGTGCCTTCAGATTTGGAAGGCTAATTGCCCTATCAAACTAAAGCTCTTTTCCTGGTTACTAATCGAGAATCGAGTTCTGGTGTGGACGAACCTACAGGGCCGTGGCTGGGAGGGGCTTAGTCGCTGCTACCTCTGCCAACAACAGAGCGAGACCATCCCACACTTGTTCATCACTTGCCCATTCATTCGAGCAGTGTGGCAGATTCTCGACCCATCGCTCCTATTCTACTCATCGTGGTCGGGCCCCTGTGTTCTTGATTGTTTTCATCGATGGATCAGTGTCAACAAAACACTTACTCTGCTGCCAGTCTACCTCTTTTGGTAGGTTTGGAAGTCAAGGAACTCTTCACTCTTCGACGGGAAGTCTCCTTCTGTGCATTTTGTGGCTAACACCATTTTAAACAAGGTAAATATACAGCAGACTCAGCCATCAAATATTCCAAAGCGCCGACACCATTTTGCTTATCCACTTGACAGGGATGTCGCTTGGTTTGATGGAGCCTCACAACAGAGCGGTTCTCTCTGTGGAGCGGGAGGTAAAATTATGCTTAACTCTCACACGTGCTATTGCTGGACTATAAACTGTGGATATGGATCTAACATGAAGGCTGAACTGATCGGGGCGTAGGCGTCCCTCAACCTAGCAAGACGGCTGCACATTGACGAGCTTCTTCTCCTGGGTGACTCCAAAATTATTGTTGACTGGTTGAAGGGACAAGCGGACTTCAAGGTGGCAGCTCTCGAAAGTTGGAAAGAGAGAACCAAAGAGACATCTCACTGTTTTAGAAATCTCTCCGTCACTCACATCTTTAGAGAGGAAAACAGTGAGGCTGACACACTCTCTAAAAAAGCTTTGTACTTGTCCCCGAGCCATTTTTGCTTCACAAAGTGGGAGGATGGTAATGAAGGGCCCACCATCAAAATCAAGTTGTGATTTCTGCCTCTTTGAGTTGGCTCTTGCTGCCTATCTTTTGACCAGAAAGCTGATCCCCTTGTGGATATGTGGCTTTGGTTTTGCCGGATTTGTCGAGTACCTTTCGATCCATCAGTTGTGTTCATCTTTGAGGCTCTTTTTGTAGAGATCGTCTATGTATATTTTTATATCCTTTTGAATATAAAGAGTATTTTTTCATGTGGAAAAAAAAGGAAACATATCGTTTGTGGTTTAATCTCATAAACAAACTATGGTAATTTAATTGAGTCTCTAACATAGGTTAAGGTACGCGTAACTTAGTACCTAAACATCACACTTGTCTTGTTTAAAATAACTATGATATAACCTTACTGTATTCACCTACGTACAACACCTAAGTCGTTCTTAACTAAATTACGCAAATTTCAAAGTGATACTTTACTTTGTGGCAGAGCTTGGTGTGTATCGTCAGACTCTTAATTGGGAAACTGCAGGGCTTTATCGCCACCGTTCAAAGAGTACAAGTGTATACTAGATCTACTACCAACTATTGAAAGGTACATTTTGAAAACTGCGAGGGTTTTTGTTTTCAATACCACTTGTTTGACATGCCGACCTGATTCCTTCTCCTTGTGTTTTCTCTGTAGAAGAGTGCGCCTCTTGGTATGAATGCACTACTCCAGGTAGCCTTTCACACTGTAAACTGTTACTGTATAATTTCTTTAAGTGGCTCGAACGCTCTTTTGAACTCATTGCACCTGGAATTCTGTGCTATTCTCGCTAATAGTTAAAAGGCTGCTTCTCTTCAGGGAAAACTCGACTCTATTGAGGAATTTTACATTACAAAGGATTCTGCTTTAAGTTTTCTGACCCGTTTCATTCTCCAAAGTCGGATTCATCACATGCTAAAAATATGTGCAACGTTTATGTTCTTATGGTTCGAGTCGATGGGGTCTTATAAGATACTACGCTAGTCTGTTCCGCATCTGGTAAGACTTTTGAGTTCTTTAATGATTTACCCATTATAAAATTTTGGTGTTTATAACTTACGTGCACAAAATATGATGTTTATTATCGAACTTGCAGGTTTCTTCTATGGATTTTAAAACAAACTACTGGGAGTTGGTTATGTTTGTTGTTCTTTTCGGAAATGGCGTTCAAGGGAAATACTTACACGATTATAAGCTTCGAGAGCCCTTCGTTCTATATTTTTGTAATGATTTTTACAACCAGGTTAACGCTAGATACTAATGTTATCATTTTCCTTGACATGTATCCGGGACTGACTTAACACTTTATTGGTTCACGATTTCATGCTTGATTGCCTACTTCCAGGTATGCATGCTCTATATTTTATTTTGGTTTCAACATAGGGTTTATAGTTAAAAATTGTTCCTCGTATGCCTTACATGCATTTCAGAGTTTTTGTGATGGAAGGGATTAGATTTCAGTCTGGGAATAATTCGTATTTGTTTCACGAATATTTTCCATAATCCTGTTTTTTTGTAATAGATCTGAAAGAATATTTATTACTGGACATTATTTCGAACGATTTCCAGTCACTGCAGAAGCTTCATACAAGGATTTATTTCCTTGGTTTTATAATATATATATAGTCGTCTTATCTATCAATTTCGCATTTTTGCAAAGGCATTCTTTGCGTTAATTTATTTCTGTATTAATCACAGTAACATTTTTATCCTTGCGTTTGGGAATGATAATTAGTAATGGAATTTATTTCTTTATGTTGGTTGTATCAAATCACAAATAAATTTTATCTCCTTTTTGGATTTGCACAAAGCTTATTTTGTTATAATCTGTTGGCCACTATATGGGAACATTAAAATATAAAGAGGAAATTGTTCTGATAGTTAATCAATACGTATATTGTTATGGAATTATGACAATCTACATTTTTACCTTAAACTAGCTTATCCTAGATTCTCTCATTCTTATAGTTGAGGTTTTTGTGGTATAAGTTTTGTTTATTAGAATTAGTAACCACAATGTTATCCGTCCGTTTTTAGTGGACGCTTCTGTTGATCCACAACAGGATCCATCTTCAAGACATAAAATCCTGAGAAAAATAAAGAGAAGAACCCTAATAAATACTTAAACAAGGTTTCCATTTTCAAGACATAAAATCCTGAGAAAAATAAAGAGAAGAACCCTAATAAATACTTAAACAAGGCTGAGGAAACCTTAAGGTCGGTTAGGTGAAACCCTAGATTTAATAATTAATAAGTATTATATTTTAGATTTTAAATAATTTAATAAAGTGGAGGATGTTTTTTGAAAATTTTGTTCATTAATATCTTAAGTGGTAGTTTTTTGTGGATCCAAAACAGAATCCATCTTCAAGACATCAAGGGGAGGGAATCGTAAGGTGGGCTAGGTAAAACACTAGATTTAATAAAATTATTAATAAGTATTTTATTTTAGATTTTAAATAATTTAATAAAGTGGAGGATGTTTTTTGAAAATTTTGTTCATTAATATCTTAAGTGATAGTTTTTAAGGAGGTAAGGTAAAAATTGCAATTCTTATTTTGATTTTGATAATGGGATTATTGTTATTAATGTTTTGGTTTTGTTAATTATTAATGTAATTGTTTTCTAAGCTAGTTTAGTTTTATTTTAAGTGATAGTTTTTAAGGAGGTAAGGTAAAAATTGCAATTCTTATTTTGATTTTGATAATGGGATTATTGTTATTAATGTTTTGGTTTTGTTAATTATTAATGTAATTGTTTTCTAAGCTAGTTTAGTTTTATTTTAAGGAAGAAGTTGAATTTGATAGTGGAAGAATTTTATTAGGGTAGTTAGGTTAGATAGTTTAATAAACATAGAATTAGTAAAAAGTTTATTGGTATTGTTTAAGTGCGTATACTTATTAAATCAATTGTTAATTTTAGTAGTTTAAGGGAGAATTAGTTTTATTTTAAGGAAGAAGTTGAATTTGATAGTGGAAGAATTTTATTAGGGGAGTTAGGTTAGATAGTTTAATAAACATAAAATTAGTAAAAAGTTTATTGGTATTGTTTAAGTGCGTATAGTTATTAAATTAATTGTTACTTTTAGTAGTTTAAGGGAGAATTATTAGGTAAAGATGGAGTCCGTGAGGGGTCGTGGGGAGGAAGCTTTAAATCTTCTTTCTAGAAGAAGATATTCATAATATATTTCGACAATAAAACCCCAAATTAAAAACATCTGTTAATTTAAATCACACAACATTTCATAATATATTTTGACAATAAAACCCCAAATTAGAACCATACTTTTCTTAGAAACATGAATCGTAATTCTAATTTTATTTTCCTCAACATATTGATAATGTTTAATAAAATAAAACATAATAGAACATCTACAATTCTTACAATCAAGGAAATGGGAAAAACAATCTAAAGGTGGCCATTCCACCCAAACAAAATCCATAACATCCAAACACACTTGCTCTGAATACCCCCGAGCCTAATCCCTGAACCACAAGGTTGAAGACTGTAGCTTTATTTTGCAAAACTTACTTCAGAAAATTCACACATTAATTTCATTCTCTAGTATCTTTCCCAATCATGTGAGCCACCTACTCTATTTATGTGAAATATTCTTTATTCACTTGCCTAGGACTTCTGGTCATTAACGAGTCACCTGCTCAACTCTAGCTCTCACTTGAATTTGACCAGATTTTCTCGGAAGATTCCCCCTACATCACTTGAGTTCGAATTAAGCCCCTTCCCACTTGGTCTTTCATAGTATGCTACTTGGCATTCCTCCTTGTGGGTCAACAATTAATATTTAATAGTTGCCTTCAAATCATTTTTCCCTTCTCTTTATTAAATAATTCTCAAAACGTCTTTACAATCGTTTCGACCACCCTTGGTCAAAATTTAATCAACCAATAGTTTAATACATAAATATAATAAAGTGTTAATAATTTCAAGATTCAGGATATTACAACAGGTGCCTTCTATACCATCTTAAACATTTTTTACATGCCCAAAATTTTAAGTCATCTCCATCACTGTGTTTTATGGTTCAACATATTTCCATAGACTTCTCTTATGCCTCAATATAATTTTGGAGAAGAATGTTATGGCCCTCAGAAGTTAACGAGGTCTTAAAATTTACTCTCCACTATTTGAATTGTAACTTCCTCATAAAAGATTCGTTTGACAAATGGTTTACACCATTAGAAATATCTCTCCACGCTCTTTCATTTGAGTTGCAGAGACAAAGTGTAACTACGTACACTCTATTATTGTGGTTTTCAAGTACTTAAAATTTTGTTTAAGGTCTCAAAAATGTGTTGCAAAACAATGACCTTTAAAAAATATAAAATGTCGTAGAAAATCACTAGCTTTTTGTTGTTGTAGACCATCCAAATGACTTCGCGTCCACCAATTTGAAAATGTACACCTATGTTTATCATCTGCAATAAATCCATAAGGTAGCACATGCATCGTGCAACTATAACTAGTGCAGATCACTACTCTGTGACACCAATATGTGGTGCACACTACTTTTGGGTCACACACCAATATCTACTACACACAATTTGTGTTTCATGCACTAATACCTACTGCGCGCAACTTTTGTGTCGAATGCTAATATTCTTCACATATTATACTCTCTGCGCCTCATAATGCCAAGGTTTATTGTGCTCACACTATCCGTCAGTACTCCCCACGCACCATTAATTAAGCCTCCGCTCGACGTCATATTCAACATGTGCAAACTGGACACCAATATTGCGCACACACCAACAAATTTCCTCTGTGCTCTACCAATTTTTTCACGCACACAGTGCACACCAATATTATGCATACATCACACAATCCACACCGCACAATGCTAAAATTTAGTGCGCACATCCATGCACTATTATTTTTCTGAGCTTCACCAACTTTACTTCGCATAACACCAAATTTAAGTGAACACACCCGCACACCATAAGTTTTTGCGTGTTACTAACTCTGCACTGTGTATAGCCAAATTTAAGTGTGCACACCTGCGCACCCTTATTTTTCGTGCATTGCCAACTCTACACTACACAATGCCAAATTTAAGTGTGCACCCTGCACATCATTATTTTTCGCGCATTATCAACTCTGCACTATACAACTCCCAATTTGAGTGTGCATGCATGTGGACCATTATTTTCCACACATCAAAAGTTTTTCTCTACACAACACCAAATTTTAGCGTGCAGCCTTATTTTTCTGTGCATCAATTCCTGGAGAATTCTGCTCCATAAATTCGGGCTTTTGCCCAATTTTCACCCAATTTCCACCATGGACATTCTACAGCTATGAAAATTGCTCAATTTTACTCTAATAACACAAATTCAACCTCTGCAACAACAACTCGTTGTTGGTTGACATTCTTAGTATGAGTTTTCCCAAATTCATTCATGGATTGAGAGTTTATTCAACCAATCTCTCTACATATGTCATGGCTTCCACGTAACCTCAAATTCAACCAATTCCAGGTATGAATTTGTTGGCACAGTTATTCAAAATTAAGAATATCTCCCCGCTTGGAAAAATTTCAATGAATTTAACAACAAAAATTGAGGTTTTTTCCCTATTCCACACAATTGATTCTAATTTTGACCATGGATGCACTACAACTTGAAATTTGGCCACTCCAAAATCATTTCTCTATGAAATTTATCTTCAAAATTCATCTTGCTTTGCCCATCTAGGCTCAGTGTTGAAAATTGGATCTCTGATACCACATTGTAGCATCTCAAGCCACATGTTGGGCTATGCCAAAAAAAAATTCAAGCATTGATATCAAATTAAAACATACAAATACTCTGCAAATACAGTGATTCTTATAGAAGAATAATAGAAATACACTTGCAACATGCACAGGAAAATCCCATAAATATAAATGCATAAATAATAATGCAACACATAATTTAACACACAATTGATACTTATGTTTGATAAAAAAATCACCAACTATATCCATACCTTCCACAATCCTCCCATCCTTAGACCACACTTCTTATAAATATCAATAGTGGGTTACCCCCAAGTTTGGGCTAAACTCCACCTAGGTAAAGGATTTCCTAACCAAGCTCATGTATCTCAAACAATAGGAAACTTCAGTCACAAGTGCCAACTCAAACTAACAACATACATTCTCTCATTCCCCACATGCATGTCCTGCCACATCAAGTGTGTCCCTTTTCTGCTCAATAGTCCCTCGACTGCCCCATTTCCATTTCGGGGCTTCAACAAAAGGACAGACAGGAAGTCTTAGAGCCCTGTAGATGCAGTTTGGCACCTCCGGTAAATCAATTCCTAGCAATTCTCTCACCTAGAGATAATTTCTCATGGGCCTCACAAGTTTCCTCTTCAATATCCCACATGCTTTACAACCCGTTTCTTTAGTCCAACTTCTAGGCTAACTAGGTACATGTACAGGTACAGGGACAATAATCGGAAGGTATGGGGGACAACTGTATGAGAGAGTGAATGATTATGGAATGATGGAAAACGAACTAAGTCCAAACTATATGTATGCATGTTCCCAGATTGACACTTGTCATGTTGAGAAATACCTTGGCCCACTTGTCCCCATCCTTAGAACTTAGGATAAAATAATTATCCATACTTTATACTTTAAGGAATATTAATATAATATTCCTTTTGGATTAAGCTCCCTATCTTATCCCCTTATCCTTAACTTTTACTCCACTTTCCCTATCTAGTGGAGTTTATCCCCCCATACTCTTTTACATGGTTGGTCTACCGTAATGATATGTTTTTCATTAATATTTGTGTGTGATTTACATTTATAATAAAAACATATTTTCCTTTTTATATCTAGGCTCATAAGCCTCAAAAACATGAACATATACACAAAGACTCTTTGGCCTCAAGATTGCACACTCAAGTTGTTTCATGCGGTATCCTAGGATGTGTGCACTTCTTCTTTTAGTGCGCAAGACATATGCGCACTATATTATGGAATGCACATACAACACTAATTCCAAGACTTTATATAAGCAACTCACCAACTTATATAGATATGTACATTTACAATTGGGTTCGACCTAGGGGTATTGCAAATTGATGCAGTGGGGACCTTTTCTTCAGATGGAGGAAGGACTGATCTAGGTGAATATCAATGGCCACCCACCTCTTCCACTTACTCATAATGGTTCTCCATCATGGTCATTTTTGTTATGATTTTTGGGTCCTAAACATTCGCGGCCACTATTCTCCATCTTGTTTTTTTTTTTTATGATTTTAAGTTCCTAAACTTTTGAGTCCATGGTTGTCCATATTGGCCATTTTTGTTATGATTTTTGGGTGCTAAACTTCAAACACCATTTTAAGGCCCTAAATGATAATTTTTTGGCCATTTTGGGGCACTTCCATTAATTTTGCTTCTTGATCAGATATTTCCAACGCAATTCTATGCACCCCAAATGGAGATTATATGCAAACTTTTTGCCCTTGAGAATTTGATGACTCAACTAACCAACTCAGTGTGTCTAAACCTTTTGGTGCTTCACGTTATAGGGTTAGGGTTTTATACCTTTATGCTTCTTTGTTTATGTTAAAAGCATATTCTTGTATCCAAAACCTCTAAGTAGATAGATAGGTTACTATGTATTTCTATGTATGAAGGTCATCACTAGTAAATAAGGCCCATGTAGTAGTGTGAAAACAATTATTGTAACAAGGCTTACTAGAAAGTTCCACCCACTAGAGAGTTCCTTCTCTAAATTGTTCCTAGCAAGTAAAAAGTGTTATAAAAGGATGTATACGAATTTTAAAAGATGTCCTGGAAGTCAATTTTAATCTGAGATCTACTCTACTAGAGATTTCCCTCTTGAAGACATAAGTGAAAATTATATCCATATCAATAGAGGTATAATATTCTGGTTCATATTTTCTACCGTGTTTGCAAATATGTTTCTTTTAGTAGTATATCTAAGTTATATTTATAATTCATACTCTAAATATTTCTAATTGGTTCATCACAACCATCGATGGATGGAATCTTTATTTATTCCCTAAGGTTCATGTTTCCTCCCCTAACAATGTCTGAGGCCCTGGGACCTATAACTAGTACTAAAAAATGCTAACAACACCTATATACCTGGTTAGAGGCAAAGGATACCCTCTAGAAGTCATTTATGGTTGCTCAAGGTGTCATTCTTGACATTAGAAGCCTAGAATCTTCCTTTAGGGCCTAACTATTAAGTTTTTTCTTACAACCATATCGATTGTCCAAAGCCTAATAATTAATGTTGAAAATCTCATAATGTTGAATATCACAATCCAAAGACCCACGATACCCTCGAAAGGTCCTATGTGGTAGTTCAATATGCTTTTGTTGACCCAAGATGCCTACAAGATTCCTTTAGGACATAATTTGTGTCTTTCCTCTCTTGATCATCACTAATGACCCAACACCCATACCTAGTAATCAATATCTCTTAATGATGCCCATATTCCCACTTGAATGCCAAATATCCCCTCAAGAAGTCATATATGGTGGTTTGAGGTGTCATTCATGATCCTTGAGCCCTAAAGGTTGTCTAAACCCTTGAGACATCATATGCAGTGGTCTGAAGCATCATGATTGGCCTAATATGCCTAGAATGTTCATACATTAGCTAAGGCTTGGGTTCCCACCCTTGACCATATCAAGGCCTTGACATAGATAGATAATTCTCAAAACATTGTGAGGGAACCAAAATCCTTTGTTATAGTAAAAGGATACCATCCAGAGGTCATGTGTGGTGCTTTGAGGAATTTTTATGCATATGTATTCCTTAAACATTTCTATACAACCCAAGGCATGGCCTTCTTTCCTAGATTGTTTCTAGGGATTTCAAACACATTTACTACTCAAAACCACCAAGTGGCATCAACATCCCCAACCATAGGCCAAGGATATCAACAATAGACCATGTGTGGTTTCTCGAGGTATTCTTCTTATCCATATATGGATAAAATATTCATTTAGTGAGTAATGTTAATGTTTTCTCCTCTAACCATGCTCATGGCCCCAACACCCAAACCTAGTGCTCAAATATCCTAATGGTACCTATAGTCATAGATAGAGGAAAAGGATGACCTCGAGAGTTCATTTGTGTCAATTCAAGATGTCAGTATTTTCCCTATATTTCAATAAGCCTCCTTTATGGATTAACTCTTAGGTTTGTTCCCCTCACCATATATAGGTTTCAGATACACATACTTAATGTTCAAAAAATCATAAAGTTGACAATATATACCTAGAGACCAAGGATACCCTAAAAGGGTCCTTCATGGTGGTGCAATGTGTCTTTATCGGCCATATATGCTTAGAACCTTCCTTTAAGACCTAAGTCTTACGTTTCCTCTCTTGATCATTCCCAGGTACCTAATACCCATAACCAATGCTAAAAATATACTAATGATTCATATATCCCCAATTAAAGGAGAAACATCCCCTCAAGATGTCATTTATGGTGGTTTTAGGTGTCATACATTATCCTTGAGGCCTAGAAGTTGACTAAAATCTTGGGAGGTTGAGTGTGGTGGTTTGAAGTGTCATGTTTAACATTGTATCCCAGGAATATTTTTACTTCAACTAAGGATTTGGTTTCCTTGAACCATATCAAGGCATTAAGGACTGTAAATAATGTTGAAAACCTTATGATGGAACCAAAATCCTATCTTAGAGGCTAATGATACCCTCAAGAGTTCCTGTGTGGTTCTTTGAGGCATTTTTCAGAACTTGGGTGCCTTAAATATTTCTTTAGGACCTAATACATGGTGTTATTCCATATATCATTTACATGGCCTTAGTACACATACCTACTATTCAAAACAATCTACTAGCACCATCATCCCCAATCATAGGCCAAGGATACCCTCATGAGTCCATGTGTTGTTTTTTAGACATCCTTCTTGGACCTAGATGGATAGAATATTTATTTAGGCCCTAAGGTTCATGTTTCATCCTATGGATATGTCCAAGGCCCTGAGACCCTTCTCTAAGGTAAAATTATTTACCCTAGAAGCCTAAAATGTTTCTTTAGGGCCTACGTCTAGAGTTTCCTCCCCCGACCATGTTCAAGTCACTGCGACCCAAATATACTACTAAAAACATTCCATTAGAGCTCATATTCCCTATTAAAGGCCAAGTACCCCATAGAAAGGTCATGTGTGGTGTTTCATGTCCTCCTTCATGTCCCTTAAACCCTAGAGGCTACCTTTTGGGATTGCGACTTAAATTTTATCCCCCAACCATGGTCAAGGAAATGAGACTCTTACCTAGAGAATATAACCTTGTAATGATTCTCATATCCCAAGGAAGAGGTAAATGACACTATCAATATATTACGTGTGTTGGTTCAAAGCATTATTTTTGGATTTGGATGCTTGGAGCCTTACTTTAGGTCCTAAAACTTATTTTTCCTCACTTAGATATGTATAATTCCCTACAACATATACTTGGAACTCAAATCATTATAATGGTGTTCATATTGAAAATTGAAGGATAAATGTCCCACAAAGAGATAATTTGTGTTCATTTGAGGACTCATTAATGGCTCTTTATCCATGGAAGACAATTTTTATGTTTAATGAGAAAACTTCATCACTCGACCTTGGTCTATGTATTTATACCAATACCTAATTTTCCAAACAACCTAATGGTTCCAGTATTACCATTAAGTGGTAAAGGATACATTGTTATAATATCTACACATTTACGAGTTAGTTAATATCAACTTGGTATAACGTGTCTTTATGTAAAAGTTTATGTATATAGTGTGTTTATTTATTATTCATTAATATGCATTTGTAGTTATGTAACACAATGATCACAATGTGTTCTATACATTATGTGATATCAAAAATCATGTTATCCTTGATACTAATGACTATGTTCATCGAGAGGTTATTCACTTAGTGAACTTGTGACATACCACATGCATTCGTGGGATATTAAAGAATAACCCTAATTTCGCTAGATATTCATAAATACCTCTCAAAATAATTTTCATGAAACCCGTGTCCCAATACATGTTTCCAATAATTAATTTCTTTTACTAGATACCCTCAATACCTATAAATCCCCAAATATCCTACATCCGCCCCCAATACTTGCAATATATTGAACTTATTTTTCACAATTTTAAATACCCCTTTATGAATGAATGTGATAAGATATTGGTCGACAAGGTGAATCCCCTGTGTATTCATTAGTGGATTAACAACTAATTGTTCCATGATATTGATTTATAGAGAATGGAGGGTCATTTACTAAATATCATGCATAATAAAATATTTTGTGAAAATTTGTCTTTTACATTAATATATTACCTAAACTATCCACTTTGGTTGGGGCCATGGATTGTTTCCCTCTTAGATGGTTTTAACTAATGTTGGTGTATTTTTCTTTGATCTAGTTTTGTTATAGGTTGGCTAAGGTTATTAGCATGTGTGAAATACCCTATCTTTTCAAACAATGTATCATATATCATTCGAAGACCCACTCCCATTATTAATCGAGGTCTTGAATCTTTGTCATCTAATGCAGAAAAATACTTTTGGGTTATATTCTTTATGTGATTTTTTTGGGTTTAATAAACTATTTCGTTGCATCCAAAGTGATTCTTTCATTTGGAAATGATTTTTCGTTTTTCTCAAAAGGTTTATATGTTTTCCCAATATACCACATTTTTTATCGTGTTCCTAGGTATAAACTATGATTATGCACTTTCATAAAACAAAATTGAGTTAATAATTTGGTTTCACTATTTTCATTCCCAATTTTCTACTCTTTATGTTCCTCTTATTTTATTTTCCATGTGCTTCGTGTTATCTCAACAAATTAAAAAAAAAAAAAAACTGAAAAATGTTTTTTTTTCTACATATGCTCTTTTCTCTGCACGTTATGTGAACTTACAAAATAAGAAATAGAGAGAAAAATTGTATTTTTTGGGAAATATAATTGGGATCTAACCACATTACTATAAATTTTTGGATTATTTTTTTGAAAGTTTAACTTGTTTTTGTGTGCATCCATGGACTATTTCCCTCTTAAATGGTTTTAATTGATGTTGGTGCACTAATCTTCGATTTGGTTGTGTGAGAGGTTGATTAAGGTGTTTGTCCTATGTGAAATACCCTATTTTTTCAAACATGGTATCAAATCCCATTTGAAGACTTGCTTCCATTCTTATATAGGTCTTGAATCAATGTCATCACATGTAGAAAACTATTTCTAGGTTCTATTATTTCTATGGATTTGTTGGTTAAATAAACTATTCCATTGCATCCAAAGAACTTCCTTAAGTTGGAAATTATTTTCATTTCACTTGAAAAAGTTTATGTTTACCCAATATATCATGTTTTTTTGTCACATATGTAGGTATAAACTATTATTATGCCCTTTTTTCAAAACAAAATAAGTTAATATTTTGATTTCACTATTTTCATTGCCAATTTTCTACTCTCTATGTTCTTCTTATGCTCTTTTCCATGTGCTTAGCGTGATTTTGGAAAATAAAAGTTATAGTTGAAAGTTTTTTTATGTTTTCATATGCTCTTTTCTTTGCACTTTATGTGAACTTGCAAAATAGGAAATAGAGAGAGAAGTTGTAATTTTTGGGAAATATAATCAAGATATAACCCCACTACTGTAAAGTTTTGTTATTTTTTTTTAAGTTTTACCTTTTTTGTGTGGGGGCATCTTGAAGCTTTTCTATAGGAAAAAACAAGGGTTTTGGGGTAAGTACATACTTCAAGGAAACAATATACCTCCTCCTTCATAACATTTTACATATATTTAATATTAGTTAACTTGGTTGAAATATACTTTATTAATAGTATGTATTCAGTTCTGTAACATATCGCTCTTGCGCACACTGAGTGAACTTATTCTTTGAGGACACTTGCTTGCAAGTGATCTGGATTATTATACGATTGGTCGTTTGATTATGATTATGATATATTATGGATTTGATGGTATGGTATTTGGTTGTATTAAATAGACAGGTGTTATTGACTGGGTTCTCCTAGGTTCTCCTACCACAACCTACTAGCACTCTTGCCATGGCTCAAACTATATTTTAATGATTACCTAGTTCAAGAATACCCATGATGTTGTGAGGGAAGACTGTGACAATCGCTCACGATGATTCTAAGAGGTGCGCAATAAAGAATGGGCCTTATTCCTTAGAGACCCTTAGTCTCCCACAATATCACCTGGCAGAGTATTGACTCTAGGGGTTATTGACTTCTACCAAAGTCATTCAAGAGGTGAATGGCACCCTTGGAGCACGTAGTGCCTCCTAAAAGGAACATCATGCAATGAAAAGAGAAAGAGACAAGTGGCACCCTTGGAGCACCTAGTGCGTCCTAAAGGGCACGTCACAATTTTAATTGGTAAGTGAATAAACCTAGACGACCTTAAAATGAATGATGTAATAAGTAAGAATTAAAAACAATTTCTCTAATAAAAATGTCACCGAGCCTACTGAAATTAAAATCTAGGCCTGAGTAGAGCATGTGGTCAAAATAATAATAATAATAATAATAATAATAAATGAACATATGACAAGAAGGGGGGTAAGAAATTCAAATTTATTTATTAAGGTCAAAATTATAATGGAGGATTAAAATTTTAAAAAGAGAAATGGTCGTTTTTATCTATTTTTGCTAATGTAATTTTTGTTAAAAAGAAAAGAGGGTAAATGGTTGTTTCATCTACACTTGCTAAATTAATTTTTTATTAAAGAAGAAAAAGGGTAAATGATTGTTTTATCTACACTTGATAAATTGATTTTTAGTTAAAAAGGAAACAAAGGGAAACTTAAAAGAAATAAGAAACTTAAAGAAAAAGGGGAAACCTAAAGAAAAGGGGAAACCTAAAGAAAAAACTGAATGTTTAACTTAGTAAGGAATATTTCCTTGGGAACTTTATATTTATGAACTCAACTAGGAATTAAGTAAGTAAGTCATTAAAATTTGTAAGGGAATATTGAGACACCAAGGAGTGTTTTTAGGAATTCTTTTAGGTGGGTGAGGGAAATAGGAATAATTAATTATTTAATAAAATTAATTTTCTAGTGCATATACGGGATCGAGCGACATGTGTACGGGGGAGGTTTTCCTAGTTAATTAAATGAATAAGGTATTGAATGAGAATTTGAGAAACTAATTACTTGAAAACTCTATAAAAAGGATGAAGGAGGAGGAGTATGCATTTGGTATTTTTCGTAATGTTAGGCTGCTAAATTTTTGTCTTGACTAAACTTCTCTTGTGGGAGTTGGGATACCTAGCTTGGGTAAAGAGTGGTATCTTGACCTTGCGAGGCGAGTTGGGTGCTAGAAGTTCTCTGGTTTTGTGTGCGTGGGCCATTTGCAGCTCGGGGGCCTCAGGCGGAAGAAAAGTACCCCTAGCATTGCCTAGGAGGTATCGGTGAGGTCACATCGGTTGGCAAGTAGGAGCTAGATAGAGCACGTGTGGGACAACAACTTCAGAGCATTCGCATCTTGCTAAGGTACGCCTGTTAAAGTTGTTACTTGAAATGAAATTTAATTTACGCATGTTATTTATTTGTGCTCGGTTGAGTGTTTCATCGCCATGAGTTTTCTTGCACCCGCCTTCCTACGGTATTAAAAATCCTCTTGCTCGTTGTATTCTAAATTGATTTCCCATGGCGAACCCAACCTCTAATTTTAATGAATTCTCTGCATTTGGTTTTATTGATTAATGCAAAGAAAAGATGAGTTTTTTAATCTTATGTCCCTTATCCCTTTAGTTATTATTCTATGCCTGAGCAATCAACCAGGAGACGAATTGACGGTCGTCACTCCAGTGTTTAAAAACCTATAGATTCAAATTCCCTGTTTTCCTTTGCATGGATAATAAGTGAAGGATAAACTTCACCCAGTTATCTAACCCTTACTTATCTCTGCATTTTCTCTTATGATTAATCTCTAATCTTTGCACCTTATTGTGATTGAGTATCTTTGTGTTTTTGTTGATTCATCTTTGATCAATTCATCTCTACATTTCTTATGGATGATTATCTCTGTGATTTCTTGGCATATTAGTCGACGCTTGATTGGTATAATCTCTGCAATTTCAATGATAAATACCATCGCTTTGATTAATAAAATCTATGCATTATATTACTTACCGATGTGAATTTTTACTCCATGAATTTCCTGGCATTTCACACAACAAATTCAACAACGATGTTAATGGCAGAATGCACAGTTCTTTCTCATGATTTTAATGGCATAAATTCCCAGCTCTTTCTCATGATTTTAATGGCATAAATGCCCAGTTCTTGCTCAATATTTTAATGGCATAATTCCCGAGTTCATACTCATGATTTTAATGGCATAAATGTTGAGTTCTTACTCACGATTTTTATGGAAAAATGCCCATTTCTTACTCATGATTTTAATGGCATAAATGTCGACTTCTTACTCACGATTTTAATGTCATAAGAGCCCAGTTTTTACTCATGATTTTCTGAGCAATTCACTTTACCTCTGCATTATCTTATGCCTTTGAATTTATATATCTGCATTATCTGCGATATCATTTTTTTTTACTCAATGATTTCTAGTTTTTACCTTAGCAAATATCATATTTTTAACTCAGCGATTTCCATCTTTTATCTGAACAATTATCATATTTTTAACTCAGTGATTTCTAGTTTTTAGCTCAGTAATTAGCATATTTTAACTCAACGATTTCCATTTTTAACTCAACAAATATATTGTTTTTAACTCAGCCATTTCCATTATTTAACTAAACAATTATCATATTTTAACTCTGCAGATTTCTTTTAAATGGACAACAATGATATTTTAACTCTGCGAATTTATTTTAAATAGACAACAATGATACTTTTAATTATGTGATTTCCTCTATATTGCTAGTTAGCGAACTATGTGACAACGAATTACATGTCAATGATATATATGATTAACTCTTTTATTTAGACAACAAATTATAGTGTTATTCCTTATCATTCCTTTATATTGTTAATTATTTTTAGTGGATAGCGATTTAATATCATGGATACCGTTTTAATATTGTTGGCAGTAATGCTTTTACACAACGATATTTATTTATCAAATAATTATGGTTATTTAACGAGCTATATCATTTTAATTATTAATAGTTATCAATAGAATCATCCAAAAACTTGTTAATTTAGACAGATATAATTTAGACAACAGTAATATAGATAACAATGTCGAATATTTAATAAGCAACGTAGAAGCAACGTAGATCATTTTTTAATGTTAACCAGTTCACTTATTTTAATGGACAGTGTATAGTTGTTGACAAGCGTATTTTTATTTTGTTAAGTGCTTATAAATAGTTCACATTATGGTCACATTTATGATAATAGTAACAATTATAATAGTTGACTCCTTCGCACTTAGACATCTTGCTTAACAGATAATGGTTTATGTTTGCTGGTGAAGTCGTTTAATAGATTGCACAATTTAATTTGAGTGATGTCATCTTGTGTCTTGTCGACTTGTTGCTTGGGTGCATGGGTATAGTATTCTTGTCAGTTAATTCGGTCTCCTAGCATGTTGGATTCTTCTTGGGTTATTGGTCTAGATATGTTATGTTACATCAGGGTTACTATCACATCTATCACCTGGTGATGGCATGATTCCTGATGAGGAGATCATCATGTGTCCTGATGGATGGAGGCGAATGATAACCTAGCTGGAGTCTTGTGCTTCTCGATGTGGACATATCGTTTGTTGTAGTGGATCTTGGTTCTTAGTATGTAACGTCTTAATGCGTTGGGTTTTGCACGCCATAGAGTTTTCTAGTTACTGGTTGATGAAGCCACTGTATAAGGAGGTCGATGTTGTCCTTTAGCTTGTAGGTGTTGTCTTGCTTGTGTCGAGTGGGCAGTCATTTTTATTTGTCTTTGATTATCGCATGTTTCCTCTAGTTGCACGACGTGCAAGTGTGCTGAGTCATTGTTGTTTGTTGCCTAAATGTGTAAGTTGTGTTTGTCATCAAGTCATGTTGATCAAATGTTGTTGTTGATTGTCATCCTATTTTAAAAAACAAAATTGCACTTTCTTTGCGTCGCTTGTAGTTGTAACGATTGGGGTCGTTACATATGGTATCAGAGTCAGCTCGACCCGCAACTTGGGATCACTATGGATTTCATTGATTTGATTTTTTATTATAAGGTTGCTAATTAAATTGATTTGTATTCATTGAGGTAATCATGGTTCGAGGATGCCGTAGAGGCATATGACCGGGTGCTAGGGGAGGAGGCGCGACCCCCCTAGTAGCATCCATGCCTAAGGGGTCTAACCCTTAGGGAGATGAACAGGTTGTCGGGCAAGAACAGATAGAGGTGGGTTATGTGGTTGGGCTAATGAGGTCCTTTCAGTGGATGTCTGAGGCACTGATCATCCGTTTGGATAGAGATGAGACTAGGGCGTCGATACCCCTTGAGGGTCCACTGTGCGCTCCAGTCGGTACTGGTATCATTCATCGCGAACTCAAGAAGGTCAAATTTTTTGAGTTCTTTGGTGCCTCGGGTAGCACAGTCGTCGAGGCATGGTTGGAGAATATGGCGATGCGATTTTCACTTCGTGACTATACCTCCAACATGAAGGTCCACATGGTGGTCTTTCAACTGAAGGGGAGCACTCTTCTATGGTGAAATATTCTCCTGTCGCAATTGAACATGGTCATCAAAGACGTTTCATGGGAAATGTTTGAGGAACGGTTATGAGAGAGGTATCTATCGGAGGAATTCATTGAGCGTTATCTCGATGAATTCAATGCCTTGCAATAGGGCGTTTGTACGATGCCCAAGTACGAGGATCGTTTTATGGAGTTTCTCCAGTATGATCCACACCTGAATACCAAGAAACATAAGGTCAACAGGTTCTTGGTTGGCCTTGATGTTAGCATTCGTGCAAAGGTTAAGACTCTGATGCCTCTAACCTTGCATGATTTCATCTAGAAGGCTCTCATAGCAGAGGAGGATCTTATCAGTGAGGTTCAGAGTGGGACTCAAGGGAGACCTGAAGGGCAGGTGTCATTTGGTGTGCAGTAGCATCATACACCAGTTAGGAATTCACTAGGATATCATGGTTTCGAGAGAGGATCCACTTTCACTACACCTCGATGACTAGTGCCTCAACAATGGACTCTTTACTGAGGACCACATCATCAACAACAATGTCGACCACAACTACAACAATTTAGACTTGTTCAGCAAAACATACCAGGATTCCAGGCCAGCGGGTTGTCAACTTCTACTTCAGGTACCAAGAGTACTGGAATGAAAAAAGGGTGTTGGACATGTGGGGAGCCACATTACCAATGCGACTGCCCAATGGAGAGGACTAAAGCATCTGGATTATTTGGACCCACTACTATGGGAGATTTGGGCAAGGCCCATCAAATTCATGCAGTAGTGAATAACCCCCAGGCAGAGCACCAATCGATTGTTCTTGAGACGTCAGGTACCATCGCTGACCAGACCCTTAGTATTTTGATAGATCTCGATGCTACTGAGAGTTTCATTTCTGGTGCAATGCTAAAAAGGATTAAGGTAAATGCAGTCGAACATGATGAGTTTAGATTTGTATAAATGGATTTAGAAGCCAAACAAAAGGTTGGAGGGAAGGTTATGGGATGTATCCTTAACCTGGGAGAGTTTGTCAACAGGGCCAACCTGTACGTCACGATATTAAGATCTTTTGATGTTGTGATCGGTATGGATTGGTTGGAATCGCATGAGGCGATACTCAACTGTAAGATGAAACAATTAAGCTTGGTCAATGATGAGGGATAGAGACGCATGATTTTAGGTCGAAACCAGTGAGTTTCCATGAGGTTCATCTCTTCCTTGCAGCTACGGAAGAACATGAGCGATGGATGTAAGCTTTATGCGATCCTTGCGTTAAACCAGAAGGGAGTAGCGGAAGGTCTAGAACACCTTTCGGTGGTGAGAGAGTTTGTGGACATCTTCCCTGAGGAGTTACTTGGGATTTCGCCAAAGAGAGAATTGGAATTCACCATCGATATAAAACAAAGAACTGAATCGATAGAAAGAACTCCTTATCAGATGTCGACCTCGGAGTTACAGGAATTGAGAATGAAACTGAAGGAGTTGTTGGATCTGGGACTTATACGTCCCATTGTTTCACCATGGGGTGCATCAGCTATCTTCATACGGAAGAAGGATGGGTCATGGAGACTCTGTATTGACTATCATCAATTGAACAAAGAAATGATCAAGAATTAGTACCCATTGCCAAGGATTGATGATCTGTTTGATCAGATGAAAAGCGCGATGGTGTTTTCAAATATCGAATTGCGATAAGGGTGTCACTAGTTACAGATCAATGAGGATGATGTACCTAATACTACCTTTAAGACAAGGTTTGGACTTTACAAGTTTACTGTTTTACCATTTGGACTGGCGAATTCCCTATGGGTATTTATGGATTTGATGAATGGGGTGTTCCGCGAATACTTGGACAAGTTTGTCCAAGTATTAATTGACAATATTTCGATTTACTCTTGGACGATGGAGGATCATGAGTTACACTTTTTCTAGGTACTACATTCTTTGCGAGAGAACAAATTGTACTGGAAATTGTCTAAATGCTCGTCTTATCAATCGAAGATTCACTACTTAGGTCACATCATCTTCGACAAAGCTATCATTGTGGATCTAGAAAAGGTTGAGGCTATTATGGAATGGCATGCACCGATGCATTTCCTAGAAGTGATTAGCTTCATGGGTTTAGCGGGATACTATCGATGGTTTGTCGAGGGTTTCTCAAATATAGCAAATCCAATTACGAAATTGCAGAAGAAGAACAAGAGGTTTGTTTGGACCGAGAAATGCGCAAAGGAATTTTCGAGGCTCAAGGAGCTATTGACAATGACACCGATACTAAAGGTCCCCCACATGGACATGAACTTCTTGGTATGTACTGATGCATCCAAGGAAGGCTTAGGCAGAGTCTTGATGCAAGACGATCGAGTGATCGCTTACATCTCTAGAAAGTTGAGAAGGCATGAGGAGAACTATGAAATGCATGATTTGGATTTTTTAGCCATTGTTTATGCCTTGAGAGTTTGGAGACACTACCTTATTGGATGGAAATTCAAACTAATAATGGACCACTGTGGACTACAACACATCTTTACGCAAAGCGACTTAAACGCCCGACAATGGCGTTGGTCGAAATTTCTTAGCGAGTACGATTTCGAGATCACTTACATAAAGGGAACATTGAACAAAGTGGTTGATGCATTGAGTCATAGACCACACATATTTCCAGTGATGCATCTTCATATGAATCTACGTGAAAAGATTCTAACTTTACAGCACAACGATGACTAGTATAAAGAGGTCAAGTATTTTATCAGACAAAACACAATGATGGTACCACGATTTAAAGGATTTAAATTGGATGATGACAGATCATTCAGATTTAAAAATTGAATTTGCGTACCACCAAATGGCGATTTGAGGAGTTTGATCCTAAACGAGGCTCACAAAGAAGTGTACATGGCTCATCCTAGAGTCACAAAGATGCAGGTAGACCTTAAACCCTTATTCTTATGGAAAGGAATGAAGGAAGATATAGTCAAATACGTGGCAAGATGTTTAGAATGTCAACAAGTGAAGGCTGAACATAGACATCCAACATGATTACTACAACCACTCGCTATTCCATAATTGAAATGGGAGTTCATTTCGATGGATTTCCTTTGACATGAAGGAGACATGACTCGATTTTTGTGGTAGTCAACACTCTGGCGATGTATCAGGCACCTGACATAACTAGAGTTTTCATCAGTGATATTGTGAGGCTGCATGGAGTGCTTAAGAGGATTATATCCGATCAAGGATCGGTGTTTACTGGATGATTCTGGACTAGTTTCCAATAGGCCTTGGAAACCCAACTTAACTTTAGCATCACGTATCACCCAGAGATAGAAGGGAAGATCGAACGAACAAACCAAATCTTGGAGGACATGTTGCATATGTACATGATGGACCAACATAAGTGTTGGGAAGAATTGTTTCCACTAGTAGAATTCACATATAACAACAGTTATCAAATCACCATTAAGATGGTGCCTTTCATGTTTTTAATGGGCGACCATGTCAGACGCCTTTGAGTTGGGATAGACTTGAGGATAGGGTCCTCGTGGGACCAGAAATGATCCAATAAATGGAATATCAAATGAAAACAATAAGACAAAGGATCAAGGAAGCACAGGACCGACATAAGATTTATGCTAATGTGCATCGTGTCGATTGTAGTTATGAATTTGGTGATCGAGTCTTCTTGTGGGTGAAACCACAAAATATTTCAATCAAGTTTGGAAAGGGTGCTAAAATATCTCCTAGGTTTGTGAGACCTTTTGAGATTGTGCAAAAGAAGGGACCTTGGCATATTGACTAGCCTTGCATGATTCTTTGAGGCGTATGCACGATGTTTTTAATGTATCTATTTTGAGACATTATATTAGTGATCTTGCACATGTTATTGATATGAGTTACTTGCAAGTATCTGACAAGGGTGCGCTCACAGCTGATTCAACTTTCATCCTTGACCATTGCATTCGACAGCTATGGCGTAGAACCATAGATCAAATCAAGGTCCAGTGGGACACCTATAGTCCACACTCGACAACCTAGGAGGACGCATATGATATGCATCAATAGTTTCCATTTTTGTTTGATAGGTAGACTTATGATACTGTGATACTCTTTATTTCGGCACTTACATACTGTGAAACTTCGGGATGAAGTTTAGACCAAGAGGAGGTGTATGTAACATCCTGCTCTTGTGTGCACTGAGCGAACTTATTCTTTTAGGAAACTTGATTGCAAGTGATCTGAATTATTATATGATTGGTCGTTTTATTATGATTATGAGATATTATGGATTTGATGACATGTTATTTGGTTGTATTACATAGACAGGTGTTATTGACTAGGTTCTCCTGAGTGTGGAAGACTTTGGACCGTAAGGATGTAGAGGCATCGATGAAACCCCTTGGAATTCGGATCAAGTGAGGGAGTGGACTGTTGGGTTGAATATTGTTGATGTGACATATGTAGATATGATTAGATGTTATGATGATTGATTATTATTCCTGACACGACAACTAGATACTTTGATGGATAGGTGTGGGAGCATCCCTTCCATAGCCTACTAGCACTCACGCTGTTTCTAGAACTATAGGTTAATGATTAAATAGTTCAAGAAGACCCATGATGTCATGAGGGAAAAATGAAACAGTCACTCACGATGATTCTAATGGGCGCGCAATAAGGCAGAGACCTTATTCCTTAGAGTCCCTTAGTCTCCCACAAGATCACATGGCGGAGTATTGACTCCGGGGGTTTTTGACATCTACCAAAGTCATTCAAGAGGAAAGTGCCACCCTTGGAGCATGTAGTACGTCCTGAAGGGAACGTCATGCAAGGAAAACAAAAAGAGACGAGTGGCATCCTTGGAGCACCTAGTGCATCCTGAAGGACACATCATGATTTTAAATTTTAAATGAATAAACCTAGATGGCCTTAAAATGAATGATGTGATAAGTAATATTTACAAAACAATTCCCTAATAAAAATGTCGCCAAGCCTAGTGAAATTAAAATCTAGGTCTAAGTAGAGCATGTGGTAAAAAAAAAAGTAATAATAATAATAAATGAACATGTGACAAGAAGGGGGGTAAGAAATTCAAATATATTTATTAAAGTCAAAATTATAATGGAGGATTAAAATTTTAGAAAGGGAAATGGTCGTTTTTATCAATTTTTGCTAATTTAATTTTTATTAAAAATAAAAGAGGGTAAATGGTTGTTTCATCTACACTTGCAAAATTAATTTGTAATTAAAAAAGAAAAAGGGTAAATGGTTGTTTTATCTACACTTGCTAAATTGATTTTTAGTTAAAAAGGAAAAAGAGGGAAACTTAAAAGAAATAGGAAACTTAAAGAAAAAGGGGAAACATAAAGAAAAAGATAAATGTCTAACTTGGTAAGGAATCTTGCCTTGGGAAGTTTCTATTTATGAACTCAACTAGGAATTAAGTAGGGTGTAAGTCATTAAGATTTGTAAGGGAATATTGGCACACTAAGGAGCGTTTTTAGGAATGGTTTTAGGTGGGTGAGGCAAATAAGAATAATTAATTATTTAATAAAAAACAATTCTAGTGCAACTAGGGGATCGACTGACATGTGTACGAGGGAGGGTTTTCCTAATTAATCAAATGAATAAGGAATTTAATGATAATTTGGGAAACTAATTACTTGAAAACTCTATTAAAAGGATGGAGGATGAGGAGTATGGATCTGATCTTTTTGTGTAATGTTATGCTGCTGAATTTTTATCTTGAGTGAAATTGTCTTGTGGGAGTTGGGATACCCAACTCGGGTAACGAGTGGTAGCTTGACCTTGCGAGGAGAGATGGGTTCTATCAGTTCTATGGTTTTGTGTGCATGAACCCTTTGCGGATCGGGGGGGATCAGGGTGAATAAGAGTACCCCTAGAGTTGGATGGGAGGTACCGGTGAGGTCACATTGATTGGAAAGCGAGAGATAAATGGAGTGCGTGTGGGACAACAACTTCGGAGCATTCAAGTTTGTCTAAGGTACGCCTGTTCAAGTTGTTACTTGCAATGAAATTTAATTTACACATGTTATTTATTTGTGCTCGATTAAAGATTTCATCGCCATGAGTTTTCTTGCACATACCTTCCTATAGTATTTGGAATCCCCTTGCTCGTTGTATTATAAATTGATTTCTTGTGGTGAACTTAACCTATGATTGCAATAAATTATCTATTGGACACACCTACCACACTTAGCGGGGGGGTGAATGAGTGTGGTGATATGTTTCCCAAAACTTCCCTCTTACACAAAATTCATTAGTTAGCATTCGACATTTACTCATTACTCATTACTGTAATTAATAATCAGTTAGATGTGAATACATATCATAAACATATATCGGTAATATATCATCAACAAATCATCTCCACAAGGAACACAAGGAACACAAGATGTATGTACAATTTTTCTTTTTATTATGGACTTCAATCCAGGGGTTTTTCAGCAACAACTGAATAGATTAAAACTCTACAAGAGAACCATATATATATGAAAGACTCATATTACATTCTGAGAACCAACTGAGATGAGGAAACAATCCTCAACAGATATCAATCTGTACCATAAACAAGTGCATCAACCATGCACCAACCTGTGCCAAACAACATGTAATCAACCTGTACCATAAACAAGTGCATCCAACCATGTACCAATTATATACCAATCATGTGTCAACTACTCATCAACAGTGACTCATCAATATGTACCAACATCATCAACTATAAACCTCATGTGTGTGTCAACTCATCAACTGTTTGTCTCAACCATGACTAGTTTTGGATTAGTCAACAACCCTAACTTGAAATAATCATAACTTTGTATATATAATGAAAAAATATCTGAAACTGATACACAATGTTCTTCACTATCTTTTATGCAATTCCTCCAGGTTTTAATACTTATAACCTTTCAAAAAAGGAGTTATATAAAAAATGGCATACCTTGATGAATTCAGGCTGATTCTAGAGAGCGACCTTGTAGAGCGTTCCCCGCACGGAATGTTTGTTGAATTGATATGAAACTATTACAGATAATATTATAGATTTTAATATAACCAACACAATTGGTCTCACTAAATTGATATCTTTTATGAAGAAGTTATGTCGTTTTTACCCGAAACACCTGTTTTAGACTAGTTTCAAGACTAGCCACAAACCCTATTTTCCATGGAGTGTATCTCGAAAAATACAAAGACCCACAAGCTTAATTTTTTAACACAGATACTTGGATATGTTTCATCAATGTAAGATCAATCACATGGTCTAAATCATTATATAAAAAAAGTTATTACAAAAATGGTGGGATGACCTATAAACAACATATCTTAGAAAGCATCATGAAAAGAATTTATCCTCCCTTGAATTTCAGCCCTCTTTTCTTCACCTTCCCTCTAAAATTCAGCTTATATATCCTTTGGTTACATCATTCACTTATATATATTCAATATTCTCAAGTGATCCACACCAAAAATGCTCAAGAAGTTCTCCACCAATACTCCAAACGATATTCTCACAAGAAGCTCTCGATTGATCCACAAAAAGGATGATATACAAAAGACCATTGCTATCTTATTTATAATTTCATCCTCTAGGTCACTTAACCCATTTCTAGGTCACTTAACCTATTTTCTTTATTTTAGGGTTAACCACTTCCTATAAATAGAAAGTTCTTCAATACTTTATCATTTAAATATTACTTCTTGATTTTGTCACCTTACTTTATCATTTCTTGATTTTGTCACTTCTCTTTATTATTTAAATAATCCACCTTGACTTTGTCACTTTACTTTATCATTTAAATAATGATTTCTTATTTTAGGTCACTTAACCCATTTCTAGGTCACTTAACCTATTTTTCTCATTTTAGGTTTAACTACTTTCCATAATTAGAAAGTTTTCCATTACTTTATCATTTAAATATTCCTTCTTGATTTTGTCACCTCACTTAATCATTTAAATAATCTTATTGACTTGGTCACTTTAATTTATCATTTAAATAATGATTTCTTCTTTTAAGATCACTTTGACTTATTTGACCTTGTGGGCTTCAAGCCTTCATATGGGGGTCCTTCAACTTCATAAGGCCATAACTCTCAAATTGTGAGGAGTTATGTGACATTCCACATACCACCACAAATGGCATGACAAACATTATCCATCTAGGATAGTTTCACCAACAATTTTATTAATATTCATCTCATTATTCCACATACAAGCATGCGTCCTCCAACCATTCTTCTAGGATAACTCAATCCGCAAAGCCTCTTCGTGTGAGGGCTTTCACCATAAGGGAACCACTTTGGAATTCATACATTTGTCCACCTTATCAATCATGATAATACAATAATGAGAGCATGGGTCCTCCAACCATTCTTCTAGGATAACTCATTTCGCAAAGCGTCTTCCCATGAGGGCTTTCACCATAAGGGGACCACTTTGGAGTTCATCCATTTGTGCACCTTATCAATCGTGATATAATGTAATGTAAGGTAATGGGATTCCTTACATATTACATATTACATTACATTACAATACATATCACATTACATCAATCAATCATTTTTCATCAATCAATAACTTGACATCAATCAATGACATAAATCGATCAAACCATTGGCATCAATGACAACATGATCCAACAATCTCCCCCTTTGGCATTGATGGCAATACCAATATTGATGTCAACACCAATTACCAATTATTGATGTCAACATGTATATAAGGCATGCTCTAGATCAATAGTCAATGTGACTATCTCTCTCAAATGTGACTATCTCTCCCAATCAATAATCATCAATCACATCAATGTGACTATCTCTCCCCCTTCGACATCAATGGAAAAGGGCCATTTTCCTCTTGGGGATGCTCTCCCTTCTTTAACTTTCCTTAGGTATGCTCCCCCTATCTGAGTGCCTTTGATCTTCCTCTAAATAATCTCTCTCCTTTTGAACAAGGGATATCACTCTGATGTAATTATGAAAATACATCGAACATACTCCCCTTGTGACCATCGCTCCTCCTAGAATTATGCCTCTGTTCTCTTTCATAAAATATAGGGCTCTTTTCTAGGTATGCATATGATAAATATCTCCTCCTAAAATCATGGGAAGAAGAATGACTCCCCCTATGGGTATGTCTCTCCTATCTTCTCTGCGAGATGAACAATGTGCTACCATATAACGATCCTTGGACCTGTTCATGCATCAAACGCATGATATACCAAGCATCATGAAGCACAAGATATGTCAACAATAAAATAGAGAATCATGATCCAAATATCAATCATGTACCAAAATGTTCCCACCATGCACAACATCCATGTACAAAAAAGTGTGATCATCATGCACAACGCCTATGTACATCATCCATGTACATCAACATCATGCAATGTGACAAAAGATATCATGCATGAAATGTATCAATCATATGCCTCTATAAATATGCCAACATGTGCATCTACCAATATGCCAACCATGTGTCATATCACTCATGATATGTCTCCATCATGAACCAAGTTCCACAATCATGTAGCTTAAACAAATACAAATTGTTGTGTTCATCAAGTAGTACCAATGGTGTAGTATCATCAAACATATGCCATCTATGAGTAGTATCATCAAACATATGCCATCTATGAGTGTACCAAACATGTATCAAGTATAGATCAAGCTACGAATAATCAATGATGTACAACATGATCACCTCATAAGCTCACCAACCACATGTCCCAATGTGTATCCCATCCATATGCTAAATGCATGCATCAAGCTTTCCAACAAGTAAGCTTCCAATACATCATCAATATATATCACATAACCAAGGTGTCATAACTTCACTGTCATAACCAACATTTTTCTTCAACAGAACATGCATCAATCCATACTCATGGGTTAGTGCCATGCACCCAAGATTTTATTTTACATCATCGCCTTACATAATCCAATATAGAATCATGAAAACCTGCAGCAAAAAATGTCAGAACCTATAATAAACCATGTCAGACCCTGCATCATAGAGTTATACCATCACATCAAACTGCAATCCCTATGCATAGCCGTTTTCCTTAGGCTTCCCCACATATATGCGACCTGCTGCACAGACAAATCACGTATGTATGTAACCTATGTAAGGTCAGCCTGCGTATGTACACGACTGATACCACTGTCACTCGTGTATGCCTCAGTAGATGACTTTTTTTAACTTCCCTTCAGTATTTCATTTTGTTCTAGCTGCTCTATCTTATTCACCCAATTTTGTAGATGTCCCTACTCCTCAGAACTTGAGCTCTGAGCATCCATCTTTTCAAAGATGTCTCCCTTCCTTACTTCATTCCTTCTTCTATCCATGCTATGTGAAGTCTTCATCATGGACTTTCTTCTTTTGTTCCAACACTGCTGGGATTTGTGGCTAAATCCCCTACAGCTATAGCATCTCATGGTGTTACAATGAACAACAATGTGTCCTACTTGATCACATCTCCAACACCTTATGGTGTTATGAAATCTTCCATTATATATTCTTTCATAAGATCTACATTCAAAAGATTTGTGACCATATTCACTACATGAATAACAATGACTATGAAAAATACTTTCATACCTTTTCTTTGGTGTCCCAAAGATAGCTTCTTGATGTCTTCCTTTCGTTGTTCTTTTGAAATTTTCCTTGCCTTGCGTAGATGGTTTCTTTTCAACATTGTCTTCCTTCTTTGATGGACTTACCTCGTGCTTCTTTAAGGCGCATTCATTTTTGGAGTAGAAATAACTCCAAGTCTTTGGCGAAGATATTCAAAGGCTTCCCGTGGAAGTGGTTTTGTAAAGATGTCTGCCACTTGTTCTTTTGTGCCCACATACTCAACTCGGAT